>CATQJD010000032.1:201087-246087 GCA_958298945.1 Atherix ibis | reverse complement strand
GATTGGAGGAAAAGGTGGTTGAGCTGAGCAGATGCGTGAATGTTGTGAATGATAGGTGTATGAGTAAAAGAGTAGAGGGGCGTAGGAGAGCGACTCCGTGGTGGAACCGGGAGCTCGGCTTTGAAAAGAGAAAAGTTGGTAGTTTGCGTAGAATCTACCAGCGATGTAGACGCCGTGGTGTAGATGCGCACACTGAAGGTGTGACCTTCAGGGCGGCCAGAGCTGAGTATGTGACAAGTATTAGACTTACCAAGGAAAAGCACTGGCAGAAGTACGTGAATGAAATTGGAAATGCGGATGTATGGGGTCCGGTGTATCGTTTATATATGCGCAAAGGTGCTCGAAATGATATTTCGAGTATCAGAGTGAATGATGGGTATACGAGTAATTGGGAGGACAGTGTGAATGCGTTGATGAGTGACTTCTTTCCTGGGATTGAAAGGCAAGAAGAAGTGACTGTTAGCAGGAGATACCCCCTGCCGTTTGAATGGGAAGAAATTGATCGATCGGTGTGAAGCACGAAAGTGCGAAGTGCCCCAGGATTAGATGGTGTAACTGGTCAGATGATGAGGAGTGTTTGGCGGACTATTCCCGCACATGTTAGTAGCCTTTACGGTGAATGCCTGGAGAGTGGTGTGTTTTCGCGTGAATGGAAAGTAGGAGACGTGGTCATCCTTCCCAAGTCTCCGGACGGTATTCGGACTGACCCGTCCTCCTACAGGCCGATATGCTTACTGCCAGTATTCGGCAAGGTCCTCGAGCGTATGATGGTACACCGGTTAAATGTGAAGTTGCAGACTTCAATGTGTCCGGCTCTCAGTATGGATTTACGAAAGGTAAATCAACTGAGGATGCCTGGATGCGTGTTAGGCAGTATGTGGATGAAAGTGCAAGTAAATATGTATGTTGTGTGTTTGTGGACTTCAAGAGTGCGTTCAACTGCCTGCGATGGGATCGCATCATGGAGCGACTGGAGGAGGTTTCATGTGAAGAGGCTTCGCTGTGGCGAAGTTACTTCCATGAAAGGTATGCGGTGGTATGTGGGAATAGTGGTCGGATTGTTCGCCAGATGGTGCGTGGCTGTCCACAGGGATCTGTGGCCGGCCCAGCCATCTGGAATATGATGATGAATGGTCTCTTGGTGCGGTTGGAGGAGACCGGTTGTGTTGTGGTGGCGTATGCGGATGATCTTCTGCTCTTGATTGAGGGCGGGAGTAGGTCTGCAGTAGAGGTTGCGGGGACCCGCTATATGCAGTTTGTTTCAGAATGGGGTGAAAGAATGGGTGTTAAAATTTCCGAAAGGAAAACGGTGTGTATGCTGTTGAAGGGGTTTTTGGCGGCCAGTAGGCCGCCCAATATTCGCTTAGAGACGGTTGGGGTCCGATACGTGCAACAAGTGAGGTACCTTAGATTAATGGTGGGAGAGAGGCTGAACTTTCGGCCTCACTTGCAACATCTAAGGGGGCGCGTAGCCGGTTTGGTTGGCATGCTGGTGTGAGTACTTCGCAAGGAATGGGGCCTTAAATCCAGAGCGGTGGGGGTCCTGTATAAGAGTGTGTTTCTTCCGTGTGCGATGTATGCGTTTTGCGTGTGGGTCGACATTATGCGCCACCAGTATGCGAGGGTGGGCATTAATTCGGTCCAGCGTTTGGTTCTATATGCGTGTTTGAATGTGTGTAGAACCGTTTCAACTGAGGCGATGCAGGTTCTCATGGGAGAAATTCCATGGGACCTGGAAGTGCTGCGTGGAAGTATTCACTACCGTCTGCGGCGGGGCATCTCGCTGCAAGGTTGTGCGGTTGGGAATAATGAGGTTCAGAATCTCAGTCCACGCCATCAGCGTATACTGGTTCTGAACAAGATGCATGAGATATGGCAGCAACGATGGGATGAGAGTATGAATGGCAGATGGACGCACATGTTCATTCCGAATGTGTGCTTTGCGTCTGCGTGTGGTTTTGAGTTTGGTCTGTCCCTTGGGTATTTGCTTACGGGGCACGGCAGTATGAATGGGTTCCTGTATAGGCGTGGTCTGGCTACGGATGCTAGATGTCCGTGTGGAGCGGAGGAGGAGAGTGTTAAGCACCTTCTTGTAGAGTGTAGCCTGTATGGGGACTTCCGTGACTTAGGTGCATGTGGAATCGTAGTGAATGGTGATAGTGTGGATGTGAGTGGTGTATTGAGCGTGAGAGAAAGGTATGAATGTCTGAACAGATTTGCCGTGGCACTTTTTGAGAGAAGAATGAGAATGGTGCGTGAATGAGTGCGTGAATGACACGCAGGGTGGCCACAACCGGGTGAAAGACCAAGGTCGACTCCGGTTATACCTTCGGGTTTTGGCGAACCCGCGTACCTGAGCTGGCCTAGCGGTGCCTAGGAATTTACAAGATTCCTTACCGTAGCTTTAACGAGCGGAGTACAAACCAAAGTACTCTTAAAACAAAAATGGGTACCACGGGGATCGGGAGCCCCACAGTAGAATATACTATGCCCGATCGAGATGAGGCGCCATTTGGCAGTAACGTGGTGGCTGTGGTTAATACCCATGTCGCGGGTACGGTCTTCTGATCGCAGGTGTGAGGTAACTGGCAAATGTAGCAATGCATTGCACTTATCTCGGGCACTGTCACTGCTTATGACAGTAGAGGTTCAGATAGTCCTCGCCACCGGCAGGTGGAGAGTCAGCTTGTAACTGATTCTATCTGTTAACTGCCAGTAATGGTGGTGCGTTGATTGAGCGTATCTCGATTCCTATAGTCGTAGGCGACTCGTGGTCTTGGGGTTTGGACAACTAGGTCACGTTAAATAACAATTTCTCACTGTTGTTTTTCATAATATTTTCTTTTGTTTTTGCATTTATTGTTATTTCTACAATCGTTATTCGTATTGGTGTTTGTATTGTAGTTGTTATATGTGTTGTGGTTGTTGTTGATATTATTTTTGTTTGTTTTAATTTCTATTATTACTGTTATTGTTGTTATTGCTATTTGTATTATTTTTGTTGTTGTTTTTGTTACTATTATTTTTACAATTAGTTTTATTATTATTTTTGTAAGTATATCTTAAATCAAATAGGTTTTTGCTTTGTGAAAAGTGGGTTAATAGTGTGATATGCGCTGTTGAAGAATTATAAAATATATCATTGCAAAATTTATTTCAAAGTGACAGTAGTAAAATTATTATTAAAAAAATTAATATGGTAGAACATTTAGAAATTGTAGAACGTTTGGACAGCTAAAAATACATTACAAAACATTCAGATATAGCTTTTATCTACTGGCAATATGGTATTTATCGCTTTAGTCAAGACCTAAATAGTCAAGAGAATATAATTGTTTTTAAATTTAAACATCTGTTCATACCAATAATGACTTATAAGTTTCGTAGTCTAAGAAAGGCTTTTTCAAAGTGGTACGGATGTAATTTTATTTCAATATTCGAAAGAGGGAAATAGTTTTCTGCTAGCTTTTACAAAACTGAAAGCAATATTAGATTTTATTTTAATAGCTTCTTCTTTATAGAATAATAAGTTTTAAGAGATTAATATGATCTGTCAATAGAAAGTGAAATATTTGATAGTTTGCACATATCATTAGTTGCCTTTATTTTATTATCGGCATAAAGTTTACAAATATTAACATGTTCACAAATAAATACGGTACACCGAAAGCAATACGAAGTAAAATAATACAGAAAAATTAATTTCTAATTCAGTTTAAAGTTATCTCTATCATCTACCATAACAATTTAAAGAGCTCTTTCATCTAACACTAAAAAATATTAAATTATTCCTAAAGTAAATTTGGATTATAAGTATAAGTATAAATCTATTCTGTATAATTCTTGTAAAGTTGAAATTTCTTAACCTATACCTTTAATTGATTTTTTGACTTTAGTTATATATTAAAATAATATACGGTTCTAATAATTTATGTGTCAAAATTATATACGGTTATCATATTTTTTTTGGTTCAGTCATTGGAAACCAAAAAATACATTTATTTAATTTTAAAACCTATTATTGTACAAATTTACATTTTATTATTTTTTATTTCAGAATAATTCGATATTAATTTATAGTTAAAATAAAATAAATCATGACTTTTCTATTTATGGTTTTTTTTTGACTACATATTGCTTTCAAATATTAACAGACCTATAAAATATAATTGTGTTTACTGTATGAACACTCTTAGCAAAATATATAATATATAAGTGCTTTTTATAAGTTTAACTATACATTTATTTTACATATATTGTACGTATATTCAAAAATGATGTATTCATAAAAGTATTTTTTATTGTTTTGAAACTTAACACAATTTCTTAAAATTTTCCTTTGTGCTAATTTTCCTTTGCGATACAAAAATCAAAATTTTCTTCTATTTTTTAAACCATTCAAATTATTTATTACTTTATGAATAATTAATATATGATACTTACATAAGCTTTATTGGTATCATTGATAACAACAAATGATTTCATCCAAGGCTCCAAAATCTTGATAGACATCATATATTCTAATGATGAATTGCTGAGCCAAGTAGAAACCATAGCGGTCACATCGACTCTGCTCCAAATACCAAGACCATTTGGTATATTTTGACGAAGCTCATAATTTTTTTCTGAATAGGGAAAACTGGCATTTCTGCGATATTGACCGATATTATTTATAGTTAAATGTATATTGTTTTTCCTATTATTCAAAGCAAGTGGTTCCTTTTCCTGAATCCAGTCACGACCACGTATATAAATATGTAAAGTCGCCTGCGCTACTGTAAAACGTCCATTATAGCGAAAGACTAAGTGATACATACCCAACTTAGAATGATGCATAAATTCACGTGCTAAAAAATAAAAAGAAATAAATGGCAATTTTCTTCCATATTATTTGTGTTTCTCTTAGTATATGTTCTTAACATATGTTGCTTTCAAATTTTTTAGCAGAAATCAAAAGAAATACTTCTGAGCATCAACCAACCATGGAAGAAATTGTCAACATATTCAACTTTGCTGCAAAGGTCCATACGATATAACTATATAATCTTCTTGATAGCACAATCTTTATGCATATTTTTACTATATTCAAAATATTATAATCCTCGATATCGCCGGAGCAGAAAGGTAAAGCATCTGTTATTATGCATTATATCTGTTACATTGAGACAGAAAATATTTCTAATCAAACCTATTCATCCTCTAAAAAACTGCGAAAACTAAACCAGACGTTGTATCAAACCCGTTTATGTATCTTCCCACAACATAATTATGTATATCATGCTTCCAGACCTACTATGTAATATTTGGTCTCTTTTTGGCCATATTTACAAATATGAAGTCTACTATATACTCATTCTTGCCCCTGGAGAAAGTAGTATTTTTCGTACTGTGCTACCATTATGCTTTAAGTTTAAAGATCGATTTTTCTCTGATCTGAATTATATTGCACTGAAGCTCTTCAAATTAGAAGTTACCCCTTTATCTGATATAGGATTAGTTCATTTCTTTTAATGTAGTAGACCAAGCTAACTTTACATATAAACGTTGTTTCTTGTAGTGCATCATTCTAAAGTTAAGTTGCATGTAGCAGAACGAATATGTATTCTTGAGACAGTTTGAGAACATTGGAGTAACTTATGAGATGCTCTTAAGTTACTTTAATGTTCTCAAACTGTAATAGTACTACTTTTCAAGGGCTTTTCATATGAGCTAAGTATTACTTTCATTTTATGCTCTTAAAACTAATTGCATCCTACAACATATTCAAATTAGTTCTACTTCCCAAGTTTTTTTCCTAGCACAACTATAGCCAAATTATTAGTGAATGTTCATATATATAAGCTTGCCTTTTATTTATTCTATGGAATAAAGTCCTACATTATAAATAATCTGATATTTTTAATTTTCTATAGTCTATATTAGCCATTTATATATGATAAAGTATATAATATTATGTCATACAATTGAAAGTATTCATCATATCAAAAATTACAAAGTTTCGATATTTTTCCTCAAACTCCGCACCACTTTTTGTATTCAGTTTGTAATCACGTAAATAAGAAGTTTTCTTAATATAGCTGTAGAGATTTCAATGTGGTACATAAATAGAAAACCCTTCTATCGTCTTGATAGTCGCGTGATGCTGTCAAATTCATGGGTCATTATTGACTATACTATACAGTTTTTCCAATCTTATATAAGAAACAATATTGCTAGAGACACACTAGAAAATATTTTTTGAATATATTCATGTTGTTCAAACTATCAAAATCAATGTTGAGAAGAACTGCTATATCAGTTGTGGTGGGCTTGGATTGTTCCATTTATCGTTTTGATTAATTCACAGAGCGAGGATGGCGAGCCACTGGAAGAAGCGGTAAAAACATGCACGCAGTATGGAAAAAAATAGTTTGGTTTGTGCCGAGTGGGAGTATCTGCGAAGGCGCTCGAGAGAGTGCGGAGTATGTGGTATCGAAGCAAACATTTCGGTTGACAAGTAAATTTACTTTTATACTAAATATATTGAACAATAGAGCTATAAAATATTTAAGGACGAATTATAGTATTTTTAATAAGTGTTTAATAAAACAAAAAATTAAATAAAGTTCCTTCATGGAACAATACTTCACTAACTAAATACGTTAGTTTTAATTTTTTTCTAATGTTGTACTTATTAATTGAATAAAATTTAATTTAGCCTAAAATTAATTTTCAAAAAAATCTAATAAACAAACAATAGTAGAGATATCTTGTTACACTAATCAAAATAAAAAAAAACAATTTTTTAGGAATTAATTTTCACCAATAATATAATTATTTGTTAATGAAAATTTTTAACTTCGAGAAAGTTATGGTGACTTGCGATTATAGAAAAAATGTCGAACGAAAAAAGAATGAGGAATAGAAGAACGAATGGAAGGAACTACAGAAGACCAAGATGAACATTAAAAAAATTTGTAAAAGAAGCAGAAAATGAAAGAGGAATAAAAAGAATGACTGAAGAGGAGGAGGCCTATTAAGAAGAGACACTTAAGCTTTTCGGTTAAGATATTTTTTTCTATTTCTATGTGTATCTATAATATTATTGGTGATTAATTAAGTTACAAAATAATTTTTTCATAAGATTTATACTTTCTCAAACTACATAGAATACAAATATAGATTGAGGAGTATTTTTTTAAAAATATGATATATAAGTAAAATCAAAGCAGAAAAGAAGAGAAGGGCATAACTTTAAATGAGAACCCTTTTTGTATCAACTAAAATGGGAATTCAAATTAAATAAAAAGGAAACAAACGAATAATTTTTAGATATAGTAATTTTAGAAAAAAATAAATTTAAATGTTAACCAAAAAAATATAAAGAATATAACTTTTTTATATTGTAAGATTTTAAAGAATTTTAAAGATAATGTTAGTTTACGCAAATCAATATAATTTGAACACAAAAAGTATAAAGAATAGCATTTTTCACACAGTTAAAATTTTAATGAGAAAAAAAAACCAAAGATTTCGCTATATTTAATTTAAAAAACAACGGCAAAGAAAAAAAATATTCAAGTTGAAAAGCGATCTAGAATTAAAAGTATACAAATATTTTAAAGAAATTTAATTACAAACGAAAACAAAATGAAACGAAACCGTTTTTTTTTTTTTTTTTTTAATTTCAGTTTCGTTGAGGTATATACATTTTCATTCGAGTTCATACAAAACTTAAAAACTAAAGAACTTATTTAACAATTTCAAATAACCTAATGACTCTCACTGGAGTGCTCTAAGTTAGATCTTTTTCCTTATGTTTTTGATTTTTGGTTCCACCATCATTTGTTCCTTAGCCATGTAGTTGCATGCGCATAATCACTTTTCTTTTATTGTACTACTAAAAATTTACCAGAAAAAAGTAGAATATGTATATTTTTTTTTTTTTTTTTGTTTTTTTTTTTTTTTTTTTTTTTGTTTTTGTTTTTGGTTTGATTCATACCACCAATATTTTTTCTTGGTAGCTCTCCTGTCTTCATTCGACGTTTCTGTACTATATCTGTACGATGATGCGTTTGGATTCCATGTAATTGTTTTGTCTGTTGCTCTACGCCTGATGTGATACAAGCTAGGTACATTATGAAACGAAACCGTAATCTTATATAGAGAATAATTTTGATGAGACTTAATCTAATATTTTGGTCGCGTAGAATTTTTTTGATGATCATATAGTAACATGGGCATGTTTCTTTCATTTGTTTCATTAGATTAACAATTTTAATAATCTTTTCTGTTGGTATTGCATTTATTAATAACCAATAATTTTAATTTTTTGGTATATCTCGATTTTTTTTTTATATATACATAGTCAAAGCTATCGTGAACTTTACTTTTTTTTATTTTTTTTTATTTCTGTATATAGATTTTTTTACGATAGAAATAAATAAATAAAAAAAAGAAAAATATTTGCACAAATATTTATTTTTAATATAAATTTTGTTTGTAACTTTTTTTTTATAAAAGTAATATAAATTTTGTTTGTAACTGGCATCAGCCAACAATTAGAAAGGGTTTTTCAAAAGTAATATCAAGATTTAATATTATTTTTAGCGCTAACCTTATATTTTTTAGATTGGGAATACTCGCGATACATTTTTTTCAAACGCTTTCACTAAGGCTTTTTGAGGTTAACCGTAGATTTCTAATCAGTATTTTTTAGATAGTTTTTTAATCATGATGTACTCATTTAAAACATGCTATTTTTTTTAACTATATTTCTCTAATTTAAATTTTTTTCATAATTAGTTTGGGATAGTTTTTATGAATTTATGAGTTCGTGCTTTATTGATGTTTTTGTTTCGTTATATTATTTTGTTCGGTTTATTAGTTATAAATATTTTGCAATTTTTTCCACTGGTTTTACTGCATATCTGATTGGATTGACTTCGTGATACAAAATGGGATATATATACTAGAGAAGAGATTTAAAAATGTTGCCTCTTTCGTACACATTTAACGTTTATATGTTTAAAAGATTTAACAAGTGCAGCTTAATATGTCAACTTTTCATTCATCAGGTATATAAGTAATGCTTAAAAAAATGGCAGTATTCTTAACGTTACATTCAATTTCTCATCAAAATATGTCACATATGCTGTTAAACATTTAACATCTCTTTTTATTAAAACAAAACAAAAATATATCAATTTTTACAAATTGTGATACACATGAGTTAAATGTAATCAGCAATTTTATGTCCATTGTTAGCTTTAATTTTACATCGAAATCCTTCCAGCTTCTTGTATAATCCATTGGATTTATCTATTTTAGGTTTTGTATATGCGTTTCATATTAATTATGTTTTTAACTTGAGTCATAAATAACATGAGCGAATTTTTTGGTTTTCTTATACTTCTCTTTTTTGGAACTATTTTTAAAGAAAGTAAATATAGATTTGTAAGATTGTGGATATTTTTGTGATGAACTGGGTTGGATTTTTATTGGTAGTTGGAATATCTAAGGTGCAGGGATTTTATACTAACAAATCGTGGATACTATCTTGAGGAATAACTACTCGGATTTCCGATATTTTAGAATAGTCGATATACTCAAAAACCTGAAAATATCACTTTGAAGGATAGGATTTGATTATAAGGAAATATGGCCATACTCTGCTAAATAGTGAATCATATGATTAAATTGCTAAATAGTGAATAATTTACAGCAGGAAATAAATTGATGATGCCGGATTTTGTTTCAGCATTTAAGAATAGAATAAAGCTATTTTAAAGGTACCTTTTCCACTATTTCGCTAAAAGTTATGATTATGATCTACAAGAGGAAGAAAGTTGAGTTGAAAGTTTGGGAAAAATATGATGTACGGAGAATACTGTTATATATTACTGGTAACTTGTATATTACAATATATTGGGATATGTTGGAGAAATTTCTTCTATCCGAATTGGATCAATTATGCCTATAGAATACACGTATATACTTTAAAGAAGGTTGTACCACATTATACACTATTCGTTCTATAATGAAAACTTGGAAATAAATTTTTTCCAGCCGAATAATATGAAAGAGTAGTGATATCGAGTAGCCCCCACGATCCCCTGACTACACCTTTCCCGATTTTTTGTAGGGAGTTACTTGAAAGAACGGTGTACACTAACAAACCAACCATGAACTTTATGCTTAATAACAATATTCGAAATTAAATTGCTTTAAATCTACAGAAGTCTGTGACAATATCATAAAAAATTTTGTTTAAAAGTGTTTGCCTTTGCACGGCGGCCAGAGGCAGGATTTGGCCGACATCATATTTAAAGTTCGTTTAATTAAATAATAAAAAATAATTTATAATATTGTATTTTATTTGAAAGTTATAAAAATAAAACTTCTATCTGGAACTTAAATGCTACCTTTATATTTGTGAGCAGAACGTTTATTTTTTAAATAATTGCCTTAATATTTTGGAAGTTATATGATTCTAGCACAAATATTTTTTATTGAGTTACCACTGAATAAGTTTCTTAACTTTAGAATGTGAAAAATATTTGGAAATTAGGGTCATAGGATATTGATAAGTCCTTGATTATTTTGTTTTTACACACTTTACTTCGTATGTTATTATGCGCTTAAAAGTTTTAGTTAAATGATTGTCAAAAGCATCTGCTCTTTGCTTGGCTGTATTTGGCTATATTCCGTTAGTTCTACGAAGAGAATATGTCGTTTTTTGTATGTAAGCAATCGCTTAGTAGCTGTCCAAAGTAATTTAGTTGTAATAATTAACTAGATAAATTGATCGAATGGTTTCTGATTGTGTAATGTATTGTAATAATAAGTCCTATACGTATAGGTTTGCTATGTTGCAGTGCATCCAGTTCTTGTCGGTGTGTAGTCAGTTCAAAAGAGAAAATACCGAGGTTCATCAGTTTATATGAATAACTGCTCTTACAAATGTTAATGAAGAATTAAAATTTGTAAGAGCAGTTATTCATATATAATTTCATAGATGAGTGTTAAAAATGTATTGTTCAGTCTGCCGAAGAGGGAAATAGAGGCGCGATATACACATTTTTACTATTTTGTTGGCGTTTGTGGTGTTGTTGTTATTACTTTTGATAACTTAATTGTTGTTGTTATTATTGTTTTTGATGCGGGGTTTATTGATACGATACTAATGATTTTTATATTGGAGTGATTATACAATCTGCAGTAACTATGGTGATTTCTAGTTGCTCTATATATGACTACAACAAAATATAAATTTTGGTTTACTGGGACGGAACATGGAATTTTAGTTAATTGTTTATTGTTTTAGTTCTTTTGCTATAGTTTCTTTTATATGGAGCATGCTTTAAAATGGCAAAGTAGCAATCTTCATACGTTTTTTATTTTCGAAAGTTAGAGAATTACCAATATATTGTATTTAATGCACTTCAGTCCATGATAATAGAATGTTTCAATATAACCATATACCTAATACTTGGTATATTGGACAATGTCTTTTCAATGATATGACTCTTAAATTTCAACATTATCTTTTGCTGGGTAAATACTAACAAAAAAATTCGCAAAAGAACTATTTTTCGTCCGCTTTTTACAGTAGAAATTGTGCTAACCAAATCTATACATATATCGTTAATCGATATCACCGCTATATATATTTTTTATCTTTCATCTGATATATATGAAAATTTTCCTTTGATTCATTTGTATTATATTTCTATAGGTACTGTATTATATTTTTATAGGTTTCACTTGTTTTGGCATTTATTATATGACCTTTTATAGCTTGCACAATTATTGGCTCTTACAAAATTTGTTGGCAATTGCATGGCCAAGTTGCAAAAAATTGTCAATTTTATGTTTATGTATTGGTGGTGGCCATGTTTAACGGTTTTAATGTGCGTTAATGCATAGTTTAACGATATATATCTTTCGATTTTGTTTTTCGGGCGCATGATTTTGTAATAGACACAGAATGTTTTTTATTTATAAGTAGGGAAATTATCTTTCCTTATGTATACACACAATCTCAGTATTGATTGAAAATATCTTGTGATCATGTGTTAATGAAGAATTAACATTTGTAACAGCAGTTATTCATATATAATTTCATAGATGAGTGTTAAAAAAGTATTGTTCAGTCTGCCGAAGAGGGAAATAGAGGCGCGATATACACATTTTTACTATTTTGTTGGCGTTTGTGGTGTTGTTGTTATTACTTTTGATAACTTAATTGTTGTTGTTATTATTGTTTTTGATGCGGGGTTTATTGATACGATACTAATGATTTTTATATTGGAGTGATTATACAATCTGCAGTAACTATGGTGATTTCTAGTTGCTCTATATATGACTACAACAAAATATAAATTTTGGTTTACTGGGACGGAACATGGAATTTTAGTTAATTGTTTATTGTTTTAGTTCTTTTGCTATAGTTTCTTTTATATGGAGCATGCTTTAAAATGGCAAAGTAGCAATCTTCATACGTTTTTTATTTTCGAAAGTTAGAGAATTACCAATATATTGTATTTAATGCACTTCAGTCCATGATAATAGAAAGTTTCAATATAACCATATACCTAATACTTGGTATATTGGACAATGTCTTTTCAATGATATGACTCTTAAATTTCAACATTATCTTTTGCTGGGTAAATACTAACAAAAAAATTCGCAAAAGAACTATTTTTCGTCCGCTTTTTACAGTAGAAATTGTGCTAACCAAATCTATACATATATCGTTAATCGATATCACCGCTATATATATTTTTTATCTTTCATCTGATATATATGAAAATTTTCCTTTGATTCATTTGTATTATATTTCTATAGGTACTGTATTATATTTTTATAGGTTTCACTTGTTTTGGCATTTATTATATGACCTTTTATAGCTTGCACAATTATTGGCTCTTACAAAATTTATTGGCAATTGCATGGCCAAGTTGCAAAAAATTGTCAATTTTATGTTTATGTATTGGTGGTGGCCATGTTTAACGGTTTTATTGTGCATTAATGCATAGTTTAACGATATATATCTTTCGATTTTGTTTTTCGGGCCCATGATTTTGTAATAGACACAGAATGTTTTTTATTTATAAGTAGGGAAATTATCTTTCCTTATGTATACACACAATCTCAGTATTGATTGAAAATATCTTGTGATCATAATGTCTTCGATTTTAAATATTCTGTATATTTTATTTATAATACATACAAAAAAAAATGAAAAGGAAGAAATTTTTGAAAAGCATCCAACTCAAGTATTTAAAAACCATGACTATTAAGATGTTAAAGCCTATTCAAACAAAATAAAAATGACCATATAGTCCATTTCCTATTGATCTAAAATGAAAATAATAATAGAACACCTTTCGAATAAAAATAATAATATCTGAATATTATAGTGCTGTCTTTTTATATCTAATAATAGACACGTATAGTTAGGCTATATTTTGAGAAATCAGTTTTGTTCAAATGGATGTTTGATTATTTGAATTGACGCTTAACTAATAATATATTAAAATATATATTTTACCATTATTACCTTAGCTGGTTCTGTTCATTAGTATAAAGGTATTTGATTTAAGGATATTTGAATGTCAGCTACGGTAATGGACTACTGAAAATGATTTGCTAATCGGAACTAGTTGAAACATATTATCTGTAATGCAAAATGTCGATATAAACATTATGCTGCCATATCACCCTATTCCGTTCACTATCTTTCTAATGATATAACGACAATAGAGAGAATAAAACATACATAATTGCCAAATAGTCGCAATGCAAATATAATAACCAGCGATAATTATAACAACAATAATAATAATTACAACACCAGCTACAATTAGAATATTTCTAATAAAAGATTTACAACTGTATTTTGTTTGTACGTGCCCGATTGAGGTGAGGCGCCAATTGGCAGCTACGTGGTGGTTGTAGTTAATACCCATGTCGCGGGTACAATCTCCAGATCGCAGGTCGGAGGTAACTGGCAAATGTAGCAATACGTTGCAATTATCTCGGGCACTGTCCCTGCTAATGACAGTAGAGGTTTAGATAGTCCTCGCCACCAGCAGGTGGAGAGTCAGCTTGTAACTGACTCTATTTGTTAACTGCCAGCAGTGGTGGTGCGTTGATTGAGCGTATCTCGATTCCTATAGTCGTAGGCGACTCGTGGTTTCACAACAAAGTCACGTTAAATAATAGTCGTAGACGACTCGTGGTGGACAACAAAGTCACGTTAAATAATAACCTATAACTGTACGTACACAAATTATATTATCAAGGCAAACTAGCTTGCTCTTTCCAAATCAACTTTGCGCTTAAAAGTAAATTATTTCAGTAGCGGTGATCTTCTTCAAATTGCAAAAATATGGACTACAGCATCCAAATTAATACTAATTTATCTTACTATGGAATACAAATTGTTTGAATCAATACAGATTCGAACTTGACATATTGTTTCATAAAAATAATGAAGGTATTTACCACTTAAAACCTTAACATACTTTATGTGCAAGTGGTACTTATCCTTACGTGACAATACTATCTACAACACTGACCATTTATATAACCAGCGTACGGTAGAAGTGCTAATTTTATAGGAGACTTCCACTCATAATTAGAAATAGAATTTCTACGGTCAGTAGCTACTACCGGTCAAGTATATTTACTTTAATTTTAATATTGCAGCCGTTTACTCTCCACGAAAAAAGAACTTAACTGCTTTAAAAAATTTTAAATTAATTAGGGAATCTTGAATCTTTTATGGCGGGAGAAGAAGTATGTTGGATTTTTGTCAGTATATAGGTTTTTGTGTTTTGAATCACCGAGGAAACATTCTCCAAGAAATGCGTGCCTTTGCCACTTTTGAACTCCTGGCACTTTTATACCCAACTATTGGCCAAACTGTAATAGAAAACTTCCTGATATCCTCGACAAATTTATCACCGTATATCTTAATTTTAGTTAAACTACTATAAATATACTACTTAAACAGAAATTTGATGTTTGTTTAGTTCGCCTTATATAAGAAGTATCACTTATTTTAAAAACATTTCCTCTTATATACAAATGTGAAATTTATTTGAGTTTGCATACAAACTTTAATTGCTATTGCTCACATGACTCCAAAAAAAACTAGCATATTAGTATCTAAATTATAATTCGTAGTTTGGTAATCGATATACATTGAGCCAGAGCGCAGTGGTAATAAGAGAAAATTAAACCAACTGCAACGTGAACTGAAACAAGAAATAAAAACTATAAGAACGAATAATTTACTGAATACACTGAATACCTGACAACTAATAAGTTACTCTAAATAGCTACTAGGCAAATACGTAAACATAAAACAATTATATATTCACTACATAATACTGATGAAACTTGGGATAAATATACATACAGAAAGCCTTCGGATAAATATACATATAAATCAGAATGAGAGCAAATGACATCCTACAATGTCCTTCTCAACAACAATCGGTAAGTGCGAGTTTGACAGACTAGCTTTTGGCTTTTGGAACGCACCAGCAATTTTTATAGAATGATCGACAATGTATTGAAACCATTTATTGAATAAATATACTACATGTATATAGATGATCTTATTAATCTTGGTAGAACGGAGAATGAAAATGTTGTAATCTTAGGACAATATTTGATCAATTTAAAGAAGCAAACCTTAAGGTCAATTGAAAAAAGTCCATATTTATGAAAACTCAAGTCGAATTCTTGGAATATATAATTTCTGATAGGGGAATTACCTGAATAAGACCCCCTGAGAAGTTAGAAGACTTAAAGGCTTCTCTAAGTTTGGCTCCGTACTATCGGAAATTTAAGAAGGATTTTACAAAGTCACTAATACAGCTAACAAGGAATGCGAATACCCAAACAAAAACTACTCAGTCTAAGAACAAAAAGGTTAAATTTTGAACATAGGAAATGGAAGCCTTCAACTCTTTAAAGGTACCACCCATTTCCTCGCATATTTTAACATTTTCCTACATTGAAAAACCTTTCACTTTGACAACAGACGCCTTAAACTATGAAATTGGAGCCGTTTTATTATAAAGAAAAATTGGTAAAGATAGGCCAATTATCTACATATAAAGGCCAATAAACAAGACCAAGGAAAATTATGCCACGGGGGGGAATTAAATATTAACCATCATATGGACCTTAGATAAACTGCGAGTATATTTATATGGGGATAAGTAACTTAAAATTCTAACCGATCATAAAACCCTAACATTTGCCTTGAGCAATCGAAATCAAAATGCTAAACTCAAAAGGTGAAAATTATGAATTGAGGAATTAAATTAAAAGCTTCTATATAGACCAGATATAATGTGGTTGCCGATTCTCCATCTCGACTGCCACATTTACAATAGTTTCAAATACGACCAACATCCACAAAAACCGGAATTGCAGAACAAATTACTGGTGACATATCTAGCTGAAATAATACATATGGATACGATGGCAATCAAGGGTAAAAAAATCCTAACGTATATGGAAATATTTAGCCAATTTGCTAAATATATCTGTATTAAAAATAAATATGATCCCTTCGCAATAAGCAAGCACAATGCTATAACATTATTTCACGGTTCCCAAAATATTTGTATTGTACAATTAAGATAACTTTATTAGTCCCATAATATTAATTTAAAATGAATCATTAGGTTTTCCACAGATATATTAACAATTTCTTTTATTTCCCTAAAAGAAATTGTTAATATATCTGTGGACTCATTTTATTCGGTTATGAAAACAAAACCATCAGATAGATCACAGCGGTTTTACTATCAGATTCTCTAAATTTTCTAACAAAACTGCATGAAAATCTTAAGTGTGAAATATTAAAGAGACAAAAGAAGTAAATCGAAAGCTATAATACAAGGCGGAAAAAAAAATTATAGCGTGCGGGAGACGTATTTTATATGAAAAAGAAATAATTATTAAAAATAACCGCATCATTGTAACTATACACGTATATGCAGGAAAAAGCATTCAAAAATCCCAATTGAATAATATTCCTTGTACTCGTATCTTAGAATGACGTTAAGTGCCTTCCATCTGTCAGTCGAATATACAAATATGAATAATCTTAACGAATATTAGTTCAGCGGTAGAGTAAAGCATCAATAAATCTAGCATATTAATCCCACAAATATATCAAAGTGTATCGCAAATAAATAAATTGCTAATACACCTAAAACCAACCAGACCTATGCGATCACTAAATTGGCTAATTTCTACCTGGAAGTAAATTGCTGGTAGTCCTGATGCAACCAATTAAAATAGCATACTTAGAATCCAAAATAATCTTTAAAAAAATAATAACGGACAATACAAAATCAATCAGCATTTTGCAACCGTTTCGACACAACTAACTAACAAGCTAACTTCTATAGGATCCGACGTAATCCTCATCATTACTATAATTTTCTTGTATCCCTAGGTGTTTTGCTACTTCAGCCAAAAGCACCATCCACGGTGGGTTAACGGTTTAATCTTATAACTATTCAGACCTAATAAAACTACCATTTCAAATTTTTTTTTTATTTATTTTATTTTTTTATTTTTTTTATTTTTTTTTATTTTTATTTTTATTTACAACTACAATTTTATTGTAACAAGAAAATTTACATAACATTTGTAATTAACAATCTTGTGCATCATGAAGTGGGGTTAAACAACCATCGGCGTTTCTCCAACTAACGGAAGTTAGATTCCTCTAGAAAATCTCTAGGCCATTGTCTCTTAAGTCTCCAATGAGTTTTTCCGGGGAGGGCTGTACAAGACAATTCTCTCACAAGTGGATTATGATGATAGGGTAAACGGGAGTAAAATTTTGGATATCGGGAAATGCACAGGTCATGAACAAAGGGAATATTTAGGTCACGATGTATTACCGTGTTACGAACATAAAAAGGGGCATCAACAATTTTACGGAGGATTTTGGATTGTAAGGCCTGGACGTGATAGGAATTGGAACGTTTCGTTGAACCCCAAAGTTCAATTCCATATGTCCAAAATGGTTTTATAATTGTATTGTAGATTAGAAGTTTACTTTTAATTGTTAGTTTCGAGCGTTTGTCCAGTAGTCGAAGAAGTTGTAGGTAAAGTCTGTTAGCTTCAGCTGTTTTTTATATAGTATTTGGGTTCCATGTTAGTCTCTTATCCAGGTAAAGTCCCAAATAGCGCACTTCATTATGTTGCGGTATCATGTTGCTATTAATGTATAAAGGCGTAGGTTTACCTTAACAAAGTGTGAATGTAATGTGAGCACCCTTCTGTTCATTTACCTTCACTCTCCATCTCTTAAACCAAGATTGAAGGTTGTGGATATGGGATTGTAAATTGTTGAAAGCTTTGTCAGGATTTGAATGGATAGGAACTATGGCCGTATCGTCTGCATAAGTAGCAATGATAGTATTAGGATAAGCTAGGATATCATGCGTTTAATATTATATAAGATGGGACCAAGGATACTGCCTTGTGAGACTCCGGCTAGAATAGGATACATTTCCGAGGATTCTTAGTTAATTGCAACTTGGACATATCGTTGGGAGAGATATGAATTTATGATAAGGTAGTATATTGAAGAAAGAAAGTTCTTGAGTTTCCAAAGGAGTCCAGGATGCCATACATGATCCAAAGCTTGGGAGATATCTAGAAATACTCCTGGACAATACTTTTTTCTCTCAAGAAAGGATGCAATATGATCAACAATGCGATGGCATTGCTGGATAGTGGAGTGTTCAGATCGGAAGCCAAATTTGTAATCAGGAATAATTTTTTCATTAACTAGAACTGGGTACAGTCGTTTTAATAGGACTTTTTTGAATATCTTACCAAGAATTGGTAAGAGGCTGATTGTAGTTGGTTAAGTTCCTATTTGTAGCTAGGCATTCGTACGCGTTGCCATTGCATTCTCATTTTTCTTTTTTCGTTAATTAAAGTCCGTATTTTAGTTGGTAATTTTGTTTTTGTGGTTGTGTCGTATTGTAAGAGATGTGAGCGGTTGTGACTGCATATTGTATATATATAGTGAGGTCATTTACAGCATCATTAATGTCATTTGCTGTTTTTAACGTTCGGTTTAAGTCAATCTGTTGGTCTAATTTGCTTCTAAATCTGTTTCAGTCTATGTTGCCATTTATCAGCCTAAGCTGAAGAGTCTAAGATTGGCTTAGAAAGAAGGGTAAGGAGAACAGGACAATGATCAGAGTTTAAATTGGAAAGAGTTCCAATACTAGAATTCATGGTAATTGAAGAAGTGCTAATGAAGTAATCGAGGATATCAGGTCGTTTTGAAACAGATGTTGGCCAGTATGGTTGATTTGGAAGAGAGGTTATTTGATATGATGTATGAGATAGAGCTTCTTGAAGAATCTTTCCTCGAGGGTTAGCAACGCGGCAACCCCATTGAGGATGTTTAGCATTGTAATCACCACCCGCAAGGAATGAGGATCCAAGTGCATGTAAGAAGAAAACAAATTCGGAACCAGTTATAGATTTATTGGGAGGACAATATACAGATGCTACATTAAGACTAAATAAGGAGGTATCAATTGTAATAACTGGTAATTGCAGGGATTCGGAGGAGAAATTGGAGTGAATGTTACGTTTAATGGATTTTCTTATATGGATAGCTGTTCCACCATGCGCCGTATTGTCAGGATGATCAGTTCTGTATATATCGTAGTCTCGTATCGTGCAGTATGACCTGGATGTAAAGTGCGTTTCAGTTAATAGAGCAATGTCAATACGTCTGTCATGTGTTCCATAAAAGGATGTAGAGGGAATTTTCGGTACATGACGACATTTATTTTTGAACGGTGGATGATAAAGCTGACAATATGGACATCAAGGCATTTACAAGTGGTGTTAGTATTTTATTTAGTTGCTCTATGAGTGTGTTGGTTAATTGGGAGAACATTGAGCATATATCTTGGGATAATAATGACGGAGGGGGGATATAATTCTTCCTGCTATATTGTTACTGTTGCGGTTGTTGTAGTTGTGGCTGCTGTTGTTGCTGTTGTTGAGGTTCTCGTTGTTTCTGCTGTTGCTGCTCAGTATTTGAAATACCTGCCGTGAACGCAGCAAACGATAAACCTTGCTGCACTGATTGGCTATTTATAGTAGTCGATTGCATGTTCTTTTTGGTGTTTGGGTTTATTTTCTCCTGAAGCTTCTTATAAGTGGAGCAATCCTTATAATTTGCGGGACGGCTACCGTAGCAGAGAACGCATTTGGCTGCGATTACCTTACTTTTGCTGCACTCCCTGTTGAGGTGTTCACCTGCACATTTCATGCATTTTGGATTATGCCGACAATAAGCCTTGGTGTGTCCGTACTATTGACATCTATAGCATTGGACTATATCTTTGCTGATGTATGGTTCTTCCACCTTTATTCTCGTATGCATTAACGTTTCAATTTGAAATATGTCCTTGTTGTTGGGTGCCGGTTTCAAAGATACGTAAAATAATACTAGTGACGTTATGTCCTAGTATTTCTAACTCCCTTTTTATTTTGTCGATGCAAGTGGTATAATGCAGATGACGAATCACCACCTTATAGGACTTTTCTGCCTTTGGTTGGTAAGTGTGAAATGTTTTCTTCGTTTCCTCTAGCAATTGCACAATGCTTGTATAAACACCACCACACTTGGCTTGTATTACAAGTCTTTTCGCATTTGACTTGCAAACGAATTGGTCAGTACCAATACGTTTCGAAATGCACGACATTTGTGACGAAGAGGGTGGTGGCTTGTATGTATTATCGGTATTCGCTTGTGTAAGCGAATTTGATAACGTCGCACTGCATGTATTTTCACACAATAGAGCAAATATATGCCTGAACCTTTTTCTACTGGAACCGCTGTTGGCATGTTCGTTCTCTTCTTTTGGTTCTTGGCCTTTGGCGATGATCCAGGCAAGCTGATGGTGGTCATGTCTCATTTCGATATTTTTGGACGCCGAGGACGTCCAACCGGTTTCAAAAATTTTCTGCTGGCTGTGGAATCTGCATCATCACCAGCAGACGACATTGTCATTGTCTGCGATAATCGTTCATCGGTAGTCGTTGACATTCCGTGTTTGGTCAGTGACCTCAGTCTTTTTTTTTTTTTTTTTTTTTAACAAAACTGACACTTTTTAATTAGTCCTTTAGATATACATTATATGCTACTATTTTTTTTTATTCACATTAATTAACTGTCTAACTTTGAGTTTTTTTTTTGTGTTCACAGTAATTTACAATAGTTTATTCAGAATTTAAAATTGGATATTTATTATTCACTATTATTCACTTATAATACTTAAAAAAAAACAAAATTACGTCCATACATGACTCATTTTAAATTTAAAATTAAAAACTTAATTTTTAATTTAGAATGGTAGAACACCGATTTTTAGGTGGGAGTAGTTTATACTAACCCATAAAGAATTTCCCACATACTGAAAATCCTCAGTCAGCAAATAACTTTGCGACTGCAAAGACTTGATTCCCTCGATTCTATCCTACTCCTATTATAATGAATATTGGCAGGAAGTATTTTTTATGTTCCACATTAATATTGCAAGCCAATATTATTGTATTACTAGGAACATAGTCCAAGCAAAATTTAACTATAAAAATATCTAATAGATTAAGAAAAAAGTACGTTCAGTTCGTTGTAGATTGTTAAAGAATAAAGTAACATTAAAACAGATACATTTTTTAATTCTTGGGTAGAAAACTGTGTAAGTTACAATTGCGTAGTCAGAGTTTCTACTTTCTTCGGGTTCTGTTATTTTCCTTTTCATCTTCCATTTAAATATAGCGTACTGTGCTAGGTATATAAATTAATATGGTAAGATATTGCGCATGTATCATTTCGTCTCCCTCTCGCAATTTTCTGTCAAATGACGTAGTTCAGGAAGTACAATTCTATAACCGGGTATAAACAAAACAAACTTATTAACTGAAGTAGCTTGTTTATTTAAAGTTGATTGTGTTTACATTTCGTTTATATATTAAATAAAGCAAAAAGCAAGTGGTTTATTATAAAGTTAAGATGGCAATCTGTGCAATGCTTCAATGCAACAGCAGCAATGACAAACGGCTGAAAAGAAATCAAGACGAATGTGTGAGGACCAGTGTAAATTTTTTTAAATTTCCTAAAGACAAATTGTATGCAAGACAATGGCTACAAAAGTGCAAGAGAAGTGATAAAGTGAATATCAATAATGCTTACGTTTGTTCAAAACATTTCAAACCTGAACACTATTTACGAAACCTGCAACACGAATTATTAAATTACTCACCTAGAAGCTGTAGAAAATTTAAATTAGATGCAATTCCAACCAAAAATCTGCCAATTGGAAGTGTAAAGTATGAAGTGAAGGAGACTGTTCGTCAGAAAAGACAGGATAGAAAAAAAAATCACTCAGATTGTGAATAATATGCTGTAAGTATTTTGCTTGAAATAAAGCGGTGTACACCTTTAGTCATGCGTGCGAAAGGATAAGACATATCGCCTTAATCAGGATCCCCTCGAAAGGTTTTTTGGCGTCATGCGTGCGAAAGGAGGACTGTACGACCATCCAACAGCTTTGCAGTTCAAATATCGCCTAAGAAGTTTCCTGTTGGGTAAAACTGAGAGCATAATATCACAGCATAGTAATGTGCAGTGTGATGAAACAAAAAATGTCAAAATGGATGTCGACGCAGCTTTGAGCCACTCCCATTCGCTTAATAAATCCAACACTCCGCAATTGGGAAATTCATTGGTCGAATTTAGTTCACCCGAATTTATAGAGGAGTATGTGGATTCAGGAATGTTCGACGGCAGTGAATTCGATAAAGACGACGATTTGGTAGATGAAATGTTCGATGTTGGGTTCGATGATTTAAATGAAGATGCTTCAGAAGAGTTGTCTTCAGGTTACGTGTGCCTGACTTCAAATCTTCTAAAAGATCTTACCAAAGAGACCACCATTAATGCCGCAGAAACAGATTTGAATGTGAGTGCAGGAATGTATGATTTAGATTACCTAGAATACGATGGTTTGGAGCATCTCGCTGGCTACATTATTCACAGATTAAGATTTAAAATTCCAAACATGCTTGAGACATATTGTGAAATTGACCCAACAATAAGCTTGACATGGATGGATACAGTAACGGAAGGCAGGCTACGCAAACCCAAATTGCATTTTATGGAAAATTTAATCAATCTTGAAACGATATTTAAAAACTACAACATGAATACATTAAAAAATTGCCGTGATTATATTAAAAATTTATTGCAACTTGCTGAAAATATAGAGCTAGAAACAGAAATAAAAAAATTATTTTTTAGATGTAAGATGTTTTTTAAAATCAGAATATTAAATGCGAAAATGGTTGAAAATGCTAATGCAAAAAAAAGAAAAATTAATAAAACTATAAAATAAATGATTTCATATGCACATGCTTACATCTTTATTTTTTTTTAATCATTTTACAATATATTTCGTTTAATTTTTTTTAAAAGATAGTAGCGAACACACTTACTTCAAATATACGTAGATCACACAATATACGCTCGCTCGTACACACAACATATTCTACTTCCTGAGTGACGTAGCTGCGCAGTAGATTTCAAAAATTGAACGCGGAATATCTTACCATATTATTCTATATACCTTGCGTACTGTGTATATTATTTGTCGGAGGTATATATAATAATATGTAGATATAAATAATTTTTTTTCTTTTATGAGAAGAATTAGCTTTTCCGAATTTTTACAATAAATAATAGAACCGGCAAATTTATAATTAAATGCAAGAGTATTTTCTTGAATTATTTCATTAGTTAACATGGAGAGAAGTGTAATTAATTCTGTGGAGGACGACAATGAGGGAGGAATAAAAATATTATTACTATTTTTATGTTCTTGCTGTTCCTGGTTTTGGTGCCGTTGTTGATATTATTGTAGTTGCTGCTATTACTGCTGCTGCTGCTGCTGTTGTGGTTGCTGTTTTTGTTGGTGCAAAAATTGAGATGGATGGTTTTGTTGTTATTGAGGTTGTTGTTCGTGTAACTATTGGTTTCATATTTGTTATGAAGTTGTAAGTCCAGATGCGATTGCAGCAAATGATGCTTTGACGTACTGATAAGGACGTTAAACTCGTATTTGCTATTTACACATTTGTGCGTACTTTTGATTAAAAAGTTTAATGAAACAGTCTTTTTGATTTTCCGGATAGTTTCCAGAACAACGTACAGACCTTGCTGTACTATCTCGTTTTTTTAAATATTCTTCTCTTATATGTTCTCCTCCACATTTTATGCATTTCGGCTTATACCGATAGTATGCTTTTGTGTGTCCATATTCTTGATATCTGTGACATTGACGATATCTTTGATAGATTAAGGTTCCTCCACTTTGATTTATTATATACAAGCGTTTCCAGGAAACACATGATTATGTTGTAAGCTACTTGCTTCAAAGGAATGAAAAAAGGAAGATATTTTGTCTTCTATTTAATCCAGCATATCTAATATCTTCTATGGGAGTGATATGATTGAGATTTTGGACTGCAACTTTGAATGGTTATTCCACTTTGGCATAATTAAGCGTGGAAATCCGCTCTTCTTTCGGTCACGTATCGAATAATGCTTCTGTAGACCATCCCAATTTTGGATTGAAATATAAGGCCTTTAAAATGAACCCTGCAAATAAATGTATCAGCATCAATTCAACTAATAACCCCAGCATATTCGACATTGTTTTGAGAAAAATAGGTGGTGGCCTTACAGTATCATTTGGGGAACATTTTCCCTCTGGCTTAATCTCCATACTTGTCAATATTTGGAAACCATTGAAGATGATAGGTGTTGGTGCTGGTATTGTTGTTTTATCTGTTGTCGTTTTCTTTTCTGTCAGTTTGGGTAACGTTTTCGTCATATGGACCAGTTTGAGTGATCGCTTAAGCATTGTTCCTTTGAGCCTTTCGGCCGGTTGCATGCAATTTTTTAACGCCTAAGTGTCTGCTTCGTTGTTGGTACCAGATTGAACGAGTCGCATATTATGCTTCACTTTCTGTTAATGACCAGAAATGTCCACTGGTCACTCTCCCACTAGCTGTTATACAATATTACTTCTGGCCTATGATTATTATTATTTTATTTTGTTTTGATCAATATAATTAAAATTAGTAAGTGTGCATCAAACTGTACTGATTCTAGTTATACTGCCCAATTCTAAAAATTGTATTATAATTGTACCAAAGAATTTATTATAATAAAAGTGGTCGTTTTTTTAATGTTTTTAGCTTTCAAAATAGAAATTATTATCGCGAGTAAAAGTAAAATTGATCAGATTGCCTTATTGGTTTGACCGGAACTCTCTGAATGTCTAAAGAGACTATTAAAATTTGTAAGTGTGCACCAAACTTTGCTGATTCTAGTTATACTGATCACTTATAAAAATTGTATTATATTGTAATTGTACCAAAGTATTTATTCTAATAAAACTGGTCGTTTTTTATTGTTTTTAGCTTTCGAAATAGAAATTATTATCGCGAGTAAAAGTTAAATTGATCCAATTGTCATATTGGTTTGACCGGAACTCTCTGAATGTCTAAAGAAAATTTTTTCATTGTTCTTAGCATATGCACGTAAGGACGTATTATAATTTATATTACCAGATTAAATATTTTGATTGCATTATGCATTTCAGGAATTGATCAGTTTTAACTTGATATATGTCTGTTTCTATAAATATTTCTATTCATATATTAATTAATTAAAATTACAAATAATCTGAAGTCATTTATCGGAGCTATATTTTATACTTTATATGATTTTATATATTATATTTAAATCATTTGTTTCATATTTTTGCTCACCATCATTTATAAATCAGAATAGCTAATTTGTGCCTATAAATTAAAACTAATTAAACCTTTATTATTTTTATTGTACTTCCTATAGAAAATGGTATCTATTTTATATAGCTATTCAATTTATTAATTCATAGAATTGATTTTCTGCTTTATTATATTGGCTTCTTGTTCTGTATTTATTACATCAATCTCAAATTTGTTACTGTTAATTCATTATTAGTTTTTTTTTCTAAGATATTAATATTGTCACCTGTAAATGTTTGTTATATCTCTTGATGTAGAATTCAAGTTTTGTATCAAATTTATTTAGCGGTTGTATTTTTTACTGGTATTATTAATACTTTTACGACACAATCTTTTATCTTTTATTTTATTTAATAATTTTTTTTAATATGTTTTATTGTTTTTATTTTTTAATTTAAAATCTGTTTAGCATATTTTCTCATATTTAATTTGAATTAGGAAATAGTATTGATAGTAATATATTCTAACTTCTACTATTGATAGTATTAATTTAAATTTTTGTAATATCTTAAATCTTAATTTGTAATAAGCTAGAAATAGATTATTAAGATAAAAGTAAATATTTTTAAAACTTTCAGTATTTTTTTTAGCATAGGTAGTCTGCGCACTATGATCTTCAAAGCTTAACTGTAGGAAGTACATTAGTATTGGAAACATAAACTTTAGTTGCTGTCTAATTTTAAATAAATGCCTAATTATACGTTTTTAAAAAAATTTGAATTTAAATTAAACTGTTTGATTAATGCTATAACCCTGTCTTAAAACTAACAATTATAATAAAATTATTACAATTCGTAGTGGTCGAACTCATTCGGCCACTGCGGATAGTTACATTTTGTTGTGGAATAATATATACCACGAATGGTATTACATATTCAATCCACAATTCAGATTCTGAAACATTACTCCCAGAGTTTGCACTCATGTGGATGTTGACATATATTGTAGTTGTCGAACACTTGGGGGCTCTGTTTCAGGCACTTCACAATTCGCTCGGTTTTCACTTGTGACTTGACATATAGGCGAAACTATCTGAATTTTCTTAAATTAGAATTGTTTACAATGCTAACGGTAACTATACTTCTCAAATAAGAAGTTGCTGATTTTAAATCTATAATAAATATTAAAACTATCTCTTACTATGTAAGACTACCTATAAACATTACCTACGATTAATTTTTTACTAAAAAATTTTTTCTTAAACTATAATTATTGCTCACAGTGAGTATCGGTAATGATTTAGCATGTAGATTATCGTAATATCTTTGTTTTTCTTTTTACGTTAATTTTTTTATTAAATTTGTTTTTTTTGTTGCTAAATTGTATATTAACTAGAAATGAATTTGACACTGGTAACATTGTTTTTAACTGTCTTCCAAAAAATAATTTAGATGGGGTCAATGCCATACTTGTTATTGTTGTTATGTTGAATTCTACTATTCGATACTGAAATTGATCGACTGCTTTTATCTCATATCATCTTTTGAGAATATTTATGAACTTGCTACCCCCTTTCCTTCTAGCTCTTTACTTTGTGGGTTAGCGCAGACTGGAGTATTTAAGCAGGATATTGAAATGTGACGCCAATGGTTTAAATATTGCCGATTCAAATAGAATATTATCACTTTTTATTATTGTTTAATATTTGATGTGATTAAATAATTCCTTCAAACTCCCAAAAATGGCAATACCTAGAATTCATTGCCGGCCAATAGTAAAAAGTATTTGCACTTGAAATTATTTTTTCTTTACCCAGATTATAACACATGCAAATATTTGGAAATTGCTTTGTTGTAATTTGGTTAAAACTCGGTGGTTTAAGAATAGAAGTTTACATTCCACATGCAATTCCAATTTGATTTTTCAGAAATTTTGGCTGAAATCCCCAAGTTGATGATATCTCGGCCACCCGATTGTTATATAATTGCAAATTCGTCTGTAGATTTCATCACGTTGCATTATTTCTCGATAAAATTATAGTTACACTCTAATACCGATTTAATCTCATCAGACTATTCGCTGATTTTCTTTTCTTGTTTAAACTGTGCTCATGACAAGTAATCAGCAATCACCATTTCCCTTACCGATTTCTATACAACATTTATGTTAGGATATTTGAGTAAAAAAGTAAACATACATTATAGTAAAGCGACTAAATGGTCGAAATCGCATTTTATTAAGGTTTCCAAGGGCTTGTGATCACTTTCTGCTAAAATTTATGTCGGTATAAGAAAAAATGGAATCGTTGACAACAGATACTATGAAAAGTAGTACTTTTTTTTTATCAATGTTACATTTTATTTTTATGAAAAAAAGATTTTTGTTCACCTTTTTCAGCAAACATCTCAACCCATCTTTTGATGCATTAGTTTAGACCAATATTGGAGGGTCATAAATTGACAAAAACCAACTATATGATATAATTCCTAATAGATTTTTTAACTTTGCATCAACTTTATAAGTTCATTCAAATTGCACTTCGTTTTGCATTCAATTGCATCAATTAGGAGTTAGTTTTGGAAAGTTTAGAATAAAGTACAACATACAATATTTTGAAAGTCTCAAAAATCGAGAGACTGTACATTTATCAGTCGATTGTTTTATTTCTATAATCGCGTCTAAATATTAATTAAGCGGTTTGATTTGGTCCTCTGAAATTATGTTATGTTCGAGGTCCTTAGAAAATCCGAGAAATTGCGCTCGTAGTGTTGGTAAAGATTTTTTTTGTAAGTAGCATTATCGACAGGAAAGCTGTCAAAATTTCAGCTCGATCCATAGCGTAGGTCAATTTCTATCGTCGATTAAAGTTAACGACATTTATTTGTGCATAACAATGGAAAAAAGCGAGTTTAGGGCTGTCATCAAACATCTCCATTTGAAAGGCTTAAGCCTGAAAGAAATCAAAGCCGAGTTGGATGCAGTTCATGGCACATCTGCACCTGTGTTTGCGATGGTTTACAATTGTGTGAAAGAATGTAAACGTGGCCGTTCATCCATAAAAGATGAACATCGTTCAGGACGCCCAGTTGAGGTGTCTACTCCTGAAATCATCGACAAAATCCACGATCTGATTTTGAACGATCAGCGAATTAAAGTGTGCGAATTAGTTGAGGCCACGGGCATAGCACAAGATACAGTCGCTTCAATTTTGCATGAAAAATTGTCTGTGAAAAAAATTTCGGCAAGATGGGTGCCGCGTTTGCTCTCAGAGGAGAATAAGCGCAATCGTGCAGTGGACTCTGAGGCTATGTTGGCACTATTTCATCGCAATCCTGCCGAATTCCTTCGTCGATATGTTACTGTGGACAAAACCTGGATACACTACTACACTTCAGAAACGAAGAGGCAGTCATCACAGTGGATTTTCAAGGGTGAACGGGCTCCGAAGAAGGAAAAAACTGTGCCATCGGCCGGCAAGGTGATGGCCACGGTCTTTTGGGATTTGCAGGGCACCATTTTTATCGACTAATTGGAAAAAGGAAAAACAATAACAGGAGCGTATTACGCATCGTTATTGCAACGGTTGAGCGATTAAATCAAAAAGAAACGCCCCCATCTGAAGAAGAAAAAAATCCTCTTGCATCAGGACAATGCGCGTGTGCACACCTGCGCTGTTTCCATGGCCAAAATTGTGGAATTGAGAATGGAATTGTTGCAGCATCCCGCTTATTCACCAGATTTGGCCCCGAGTGACTATTTTCTTTTCCCCAATCTGAAGAAATGGCTTGGCGGACGATGGTTCACTTCCAACGAGGACGTCATTGCTCAAACGGATGAGTATTTTGCAGAACTTTCGAAATCCTATTTTTGGACCGGATAAAAATTTTGGAAAAGTTAAAAAACAGTTTTTTTCCATTTTTTTCTAAGGACTTATTGAACGACCCTCGTACCTAAGAATTTCAGTTCACTCTGTCTGCATTGAATTTTTCCGGATTACATTTTATACAATTTTTTTCCCTGATATATTATTTTGACTAATATTTTATCATGTATCGGCATAAATAAACATATCATCAAAATAAACCTTTGGCCTCTCTAGATCACATTAATATTTGGATCATTTCCCGTTGAAAGACTATTTGGTCATCTTTCTGTTGCTATTGCTGTCGCTGGTGCTAGTGTTGTTACTGTTACTATTGCTATTACAATGAAATTTATTTTCTAAATTGGCCACGCAGTAGCTATTTTGAGCAGTGCAAATCATTTGGCACGCATTGATTATTATTTACCATCGTGAAAAATGTGTATTTCTATCCGATGAATCTTCAAATTGTATGTATAACTCTATGAATTATTTTCGTTTCACTTGATAAATGACACAGTTGTCACAATGCCCTGTAATGTTATTGTTACTGATACGTGCCTTTTTTAAATTTTGGAACTATTTTTGATACTATGTAATAATCAGGGAGTGGCCTCCCAGATTATTACATAGTATCAAAAATGGTTCCAAAATTAAAGAAAGTGCATTCTTGGTAAAATAAATTTCAATTTCTATTAAATATTAAACGAATATACTCAGAACATCATTGATAATATTTTTTCCAGGATTATTAAAGTTAATCTACTGATTTTACCATTTAGGGTATGTATATTTGCTTTGGCCAACTGTAATCAAATTTTTATCACCTATATAATTCTTTCAAATTTGCTGCACTTCCGAACTTTTTTACATAAGTTTTGTACGGTAAGCATAAGTAAATTACTTCTCTTTTCAGCTTATCTAATAAGATAAAAATATTATCTCCATTAAAAATTATGTACATACGAAGACTTTTATTTATTTTGTGTTTCACATTTTTTTAATTATTAACAATATATATGCCAAAGAAAGTAAAATAAAATAAATAAATTGGAAAAGATGAAGTTTTTAATTTTTGTTAGTGTGTTCGTTTTTTTTCTAGCGTTCATATTTATCTTTCATGCAATTTTTCTAATTAGTTACGATTTTTGTATAATTTTTAAATAATATTCCAGCGATTTAGTCCTGTTATAATAAGTTTCTATTACTTAAATGTAAATATTTTCCTTGGTAAAATAAGTTGACATACGATTATAAGTAAAGTATATTTTACTTTCTATAGTGTTAATGCATTTTTTATTCCTATTACCACTAAATAATTCTCATTTTTTTTATTGATTTTGATTGAAACTGTAATGTAGTAACTCAGTTCAAATGCCCGTTTAAGAATCTGAGTATTAAATCTATTCAATATTAATTATTATTGTTCAAAAATACGGGCATTATTTTTATATTATAAGAAAATTATATTTCCTTATCGACATCATCATTTAAAACAATTTAAGTACGGTATCTATTAAAGAACATTTTTTAATTGGTATGTGATCTAGAACTATTGGTTGCCGTAGGTAAGCTGTAGCATGTTATTAAATTTTATTTATATAATATTTATTATTATAACCCTCTTCTATAGACATATTATTTTAGAAAAATCTATATCATTTTCTTCTATTGGTGATATTTAATTCTGTTTTTGATATAATAATCCTTCTTAGTCTATAGCTTGTAGTTGTCGACATGAATTTCTGATTTTTTTGAGTTGTTAAAATTTGTTGTTTTGTTTCAAGTAAATTTTGCATAGCAGCATTATTTATTTCAGAAAACTATTACTGAATACACTTATTTAAAGTTTAGGTCTACTAATTATTGCGATGACTATGATTATATATTTTAGAAAGTATTTTGTGGTAAACAGTTAATCTACCATTAGTCTTCAAAACTTTGTTTTATAAGTTTTATTGATTATACCCAATATAATAATATCAAATATAATATTGTATCTTTTATAAAATGTAAATCATTTAATAAAAGATATTGTATTTGATAATCTAATTAGATTTCCATTTATAATTTTTATATTCGATAATTTATTAATATAAAAAATAATTTTGTTCACGAGTTATAATAGTATTTATCTCTTCATTAGTATTTCTGATTTGTTCGGATAAAAAACTGTACCGGATTTATAAAAGTGACCTTAATAGGAATGAATAAAGTAAAATATATATAAGTTGTAATATCATATTTTGAAAATATCATTTGTTTTATTTATTAATATTATTATGAAATAATAATATTATACTTTATCTTATTACCAAATTTTAAAGTATTTTAAAATACAGAACGCAACGGTTCTATTTTCAAAATTGTTATATCTTTTACAATATTTAATGTTACTATTTAAAACATTGCAATGTTTTAAATAGTAACATTAAATATTGTTATTTATTTGTCTACTTTAAAATACGGGCTTATATATATATCTTTTTATATAAGCCCGTATTTTAAAGTAGACAAATAAAATAAATCAGAAAGAAATTAAATTTAGGAAAGGAGGAGACCAAACTGATCACCGAAAAATTATTAAAAAATATCCGCATATTCCATCTTAATGTATGCTCTGATGACAGAACGAGTATAAACTATCTTTTATATATATAGTTTAATATTAATTCAACAACAAAAAGTTCTCTGATATCTTTATTGGTTATATATTCATACCGCTACGTTATTGGATTTTTCGTAACCAAAATTTTTAAATCCTACTTATTTATATATACATTTAAATGACAATATACTTTGTTGCTCATAATAAGCAGATAAATTAGAGAGATATTATTATCTGTATCAAGTTGAACCAAACTACAGGCATGTATAATAGGTATTGAACGAAACTATAGTCATATAATAGGTTGAACGACACTACACGTATATAATAGGAGAACGAAACTGCAGGTATATAATATGTATAAATAGAAAGACAGTATTATCTGTGGTAAGTTGAACAAAACTACAGGCATATAATAAGTTTGTGGTAAATAATCTTCCGAAAATTGAATTTTATATGAAGATATTTTTAAGTCTCTCATATGTACAGATAGATCATCATTTACACTCTCATAGAGTTTTCATAGCTTCTTCAGCGCAAATAGTTTGATTAAATTGAGATTGATCAAATACTCTATAATCGACTACACTTTCGGATGCTCTGATAAATAAATTTGCAAATTTTGGAATTATATTTCAAATATAAGAATTAATTTGTGTATAGCTGAATGTCAGAATAATATTTTCATAAATAATATAGAATAAAAATATATCTTGTATATAGGTAATATTTTTAAATTTTGTATAATAAAAATAGTTGTAGTAAATTTGGAAATAGAAAGTTCTCTACTTAGATAATCTAAAAGTTCAAATGGATAAATGTGAGTTCCCGAATCCTAAATCATATTTTAGGATTTTACCACAAGAATAAATATTATAAGATTCAACTCAAGAAAGCTAATGATATATAAACATATTTGTACCAAAATATCTTAAGGACTTATGGATGAAATGGATAATTATCCATTTTGCCAATTATAAATCAATGCAATTTATCTTGATCAACGCAATCGTCTACAAAATTCTTAATAATTCGCTCGTACTTAAGCCAATTTTATTATCCTTTTTTAATGTCAAAAATACTATTAATAAAATGCTCATCCTTCTGATTATACTATTGGGGTATGCTTTTATAAAATTTTAAATATAAAAATTTTCCCCTTATGTACGTTAAACAAAATAAAGAACTGCTACGTATAATTTAAGTATCACATTAATTAAAAAAAGTGTAAAATTAAAAGACGGTTACATTCACTGGAAAAACATAATTGATTATTGAGAGATGAATACATATCTTTTTTTGACTATCAATAAGATTTATCTATTTAAGTACCATATGAAATTAAAGCTTAATTAGGAAAAAAAGCATCATATAGATTTTTTTAAGTCTTCGAATATATCGCGCGAATTATAAACTTAAATTAAATGTTAAAATTTAGTCCTAATAAAACAAATAATATGTTAAGCAAAAAAGAAAATAAATATAACTCATGAAAGCAAATTAAATAAATAGTGCCATTATTTAACAAGAAAATTCCTATTACTGCCAAGTTTTATTAATTTTGTATTACGTATATTCCGCTGAGAAAATGAGTTTTAACAAATTTAATTTTGTTACAATTCAAACAAAATTAGTGATACAATTATTATATTAAGTAATTATAAATTTAATGTAAATATATATAGTTACACAATTTAAAATGTTTTTTTTTTGTATTTTTCATTTCTGTATTATTTTTTGCATTACTTCAATGTTTATATGAAATAGTTAATCATATTAAATGCATACATAAATAAATGGGTAAATAAAAATTAGTAACATACGAAACAGTTTCAATTGTACTTTCAGCTTATATTATAAAAAAAAAACAAGATCAACTAACATCAATTTTAAAAGTAACTTTTGTTAAATAAAAAAAAACAAATGGCATCAGCTATAAATAATTTATTTTAATTTAAATGATATAGGAAAAATAAAAAATTGCTTGCTTAGCCTTTTTAAAATGAAGTTATAATTCTCTTGGTGTTATTTTATTAATATTATTCTTCTTCTATAAATTTATACTTATTTCTCCCATGTATGAATGTAATCAATAAAATATTTTTACATATATAGATAGATCTAAAGTTTTAAAAACTTAAGATATTTTTTTTATGTCAAATAGAAAATATATTTTTTTAAATGAATATGAATCCAACATAAATAATTTAAAATATAGAATTATTTCTTTTGTTTGTTCTTTACATTGTTTTTATCACGCATTTTTGTTATTTTTGAAAAATCACAAGAATGGGGCAGTATATTTGTAAATAACTAGTGTACGAATTTTTATAAAGTTATTGAAAATAGGAAACTAAATAAATAAAATTTAAAATTAGCATATGAAGTTACCTAATTTTATTATATTCTGCCTTTATGCTATTGTATCACGAAAGTGCTAAACGTGAAGATATGTCATCATAAAAAATACACTTCATAACATCTTTGAGGTCAATGAAGTACCTCAATTAAAATTTACAACTTTGACAGTATTAGTTTAAAAAAGTATGGCATAAATTTATGGCAAGATGAAAAACCTACCGTTTAGTAGAGCAATAATAAGCTACAACTATGGATAATTTAATTTTCATATTCGACTCCTCTCAGTAAGATTTATTGTCCAATCTATCGCCTGCTCAGAAGGATAGGTCTTATCTTATTTATTGGCAGCAACCAAAACAATAATATAACCCGGTATTAATAGCAAAAACCACAAAATTACAGAAATAAACATGAATACTCCTCCTAACATTTATTCATTAATTTAACAAATAAAATAATTCCATGAATGACCCTTCTCCCCACTTCTCTATCATCAATCTATAAAATCTTCTCTGGAAAACCAGCGAACTTAGCAAGTACCTAAAAGAACTATACGTTATTTTACATGACAAATTCATTGATGTTTAATTAATTATGTGGACTTACTTAACGTATAGAACTGATCATTCAGATAATACAATACATGGTTAAACTGCCATCCTGATTAGTAAGATAATAAAACTTTACAGACTTATAGAGACAAGATAAAGACGATGCCGTAAGCGACATAACTATTTACATAAAAATTCATTCACGAGTAATGTACTCACAACAAACCAAGCATTACTATAATATGCCACAAAATTTTTCCAGGAACGACTTTCTTTTTGTCTGGCTAGAAAGATTTCGCATATGTTTTGGCGTCGCTCCATCTGCCTATTGTTCAATTCATGCGGCACCCATTTTTCGATCTTTGGAATCTTCCCCATGGTATTCAGACGCGTGGAAATGACTGGTTGAGAAACACCCAATTGCTCCGCGAGCAATCGTCTTCGTCCAAAAGAGCCTGCAATTGATGGTCCTCAACTGTCCTAGGCCGATTTTCACGCTTCTTGTCCCACGAACATTTGATTCTTGGCTCAAAATTGTTCCGCGAGTATTTTATTATTGCTCCACCACCATTTTATTGTTGGCTCAAAATTGCCGTCTTTGAGCCAACGAAACCAATCTTGGCCCATTGTTTCCGATAAAGCACTGTCACCATAGGCCTTCATAAGCGTTCGTTGCGATTCGGCAGCCGATTTCTTCAAATTGAAGCAAAAAAGGTGAGCTTCCCGTATATGGTCTTTTTCTGGCATAAAATAAGACAGGATTACCAAAGTATGTTGTTGTACAAAATTGCTGATAATAAAATTAGACAGGAAAATTGTATGTTGTTGTACAAAATTTTCTGGCATAAAATTAGACAGGAAAAATGTATGTTGTTGTACAAAATTGCTGATAATGTACACTGATTAATATTGACAGATGTCAAACTCATAAAAAGAAGTTTGCCGTGCCCATGGTAGCTTAATACGCTCACTCAAGCCATCTATGACCAAACAGCGGATTTAAGCTTATACACAATTGGTATTTTAACCAAGAATTTGCATTACAGTTACCCATAAATTATTTCCCTATATTCTGACCTGCCTGCAAGGTAGGATTTACAATATAAAATCTATCAAACAAAATAACCCAGTATATGGCCTTATAACTTCGGAAATACTTCAATAAATATACTGTATATATAATATATTTTATAATAAAACACTTATTCATCTAAGAAATTATAATGTGGAATTTTATAATACAAATATAGCTTATATTTTTATTAATATATCTTCTCTTCTCACAATTTTTTTTTTCTTCACTTTTTGAAATTTTCCATCATCACTAAGATCTTAAAATCCAACAAACTGAAATACCTTCGTACATTATATAGACTCTTAATCATTCCAGAAGTTGGTGCGAGTAAGTAGTAAGAAAAATTAATCTGAAAGCATGCGTTCAAAAGAGAAATAAAAGAAAGCCATTGAAAAATTATAGTGCACACCTGATATTTATCTTTACCAATATGCGAAATACATAGCCAAAGTTAAACAACTTAGCTTGAAATTGAGTACTGTAAGATAAAAAGCTTTAATTTGCTAAACAAAAACTACATACAAAACTCTTAAATATTCTCATACCAAAAGATTTCTGGAATTTGCAAATCAAGTGCACATTCATGAACATTATAAACGTAAGCTAATGGCCTACTTTAAAAACGGATTTGTATGCATATGTAACATATGGTTAGAAGCTAAACTGTATTAAATTAGAAGGAAAAAAATGAGTTAGTTCTGATTCATTTAGTATCATCAACTCTTCAAATTTCGCCTAAAATATTAATAATAATTGCTTTAAATTTTAGCAATATAATTGTTTTTGTTGGTCTAACTAACATCACTATCAGAAGACACTTCAAATTGACTTTATTGTTCCATGCTTGTTATTGATACAATTTTTTCTCCTGCAGTAAAACAAAAACTTAAATATTTATACAGAACTGTTTCAATTAAGTTTAGTAAATTTTATATCACTAGTACATAATTAAAGAAATATTATTGATATACTTTCACAAAAAATAATCATTTAACGTATTATAAATCATATACAATTAACAAAACTATTGAATTTATTGTTGCATGGTGTTCAGTCACACTTATTTTTCTCATGGAGTGAAACAGGTACTATATATCACTATTACATAATTTGAAAAATATTACTGATTTATTTTCACAAAAAGTTATCATTAATCATGTTAAAGAATATATACAATTAACAAAAATATTATTATATTAAATATGCATGAACTGCAATGCTATCAAACTGAAGTAGTATATTTAGTCCTTTGTTATAAAAAATTTAATATTGTATAACTTTCACTAGAAATTTATGCGGAAAACACTGTACCATTAATTTTGATTACCTACAAGTCTGGCAACGATTTATAGAGCGATTTATACTTATTTATTATTTATTTTAACTTTATTTTAAAGTTAAAATAACTAAAAATTATTAAAGATAAATAATGAAAACTGAAAATATACGGAAAATAGTTTTTATATAATAGTGTAATGTATTCGAGCGTATATGCTCTTAATTAATAATTCTGATTCTCGTCGTATTCAATATATTCAAACAAACATCTTTTGTTAAATTTTCGATACTACGAAATGATTTGATTTACCAAGCCCTGAAAATCTGTATTATTCGTGATTGACTATTTCCAGAATATGAAAATTCTGGTTCCGTCTGACCATAATTACAATCCCATTATGCAGAAAAAAAGCTTTCGTTTTCTTGCTGTTTTAGTATTTTATTTGAAAACTTATTGATCATAGTATACTGATAAGAAAATTAATTTTCCTTTTGAAGTTTACTTGTATTTTTAAAAGTTGTATATAAATAAAATAATATATTTAAATATAATAAAATAATAATTTTAAATACAATTATAATATTGTACAAAAAAATTAAATAAAAAGTTGTAATAAAAATTATATATCGTATTAAATTAAAATAAAATTATAAGTTGAAATGAAAATAGAATAATGTATTAAAATAAAATATAATTATAAGTTAAACTAAATTAAGCAATAATTTAAAATTAAGTAAAATATTTTATTAAGAAATATTCATATGAAAGGTTATAAGAACAGCATTTATATATTACACAAAAATAATATTATATGTTATGTCTGCTCTTCTTAAAAATAATAAAATTCATTAAAAAAAATGTATATATCTCAAAAAACGTATAGATCTCGTAAGAAAGAAACATTATTATTTGTTTTAGTTCTTTTTATTTTAGTTTTTTATAATAAAGAGAAGAAAAACAAATATATAATTTTAAAATGATTGGTTCTTTTCTTCCTTTTTGTTTTTTTATTATTTCTTTTCTGTCTAACTAGATAAAAGAATATAAAGTAATAAAAAAAGAGATTATATAAAATATCTAAACAGTGAATAGAGAGAAAAATGACAAAAAATCAATATATGTATATTTTTATTGAATAACATTTTTCTTCCTTGCTATAAATTGTACTTTATAGCATTAAAATGAAAGATACACTACTTTTATATTTGACTAAATTTTTAATTAAATTATAATGAGAAAAAAATGAAAGGAATAATATCGAACGAAGATTTTTTTAAATGAAAAGTTAACATGTTCAAATAAAAGAGATAACTGAATGTTGGACAGTTTTTTTTTCATTTGACAAGTATATTATTAAACTAATTTAATAATTTATTATAAATCGATTTTTATTTTATTTTATTAAATAATTATTTTAAACAAATTTTCTTCCTCTATAATTGATATTTTTTTTTAATGCTAAAAAATAATTTCTTAAAGATTATTTATGTTAAATTTTTAAATGTACTATAATTATTTTTAAATGAACTTTTTTTATGTATAAAAAAAATTTGAACCGATTGTATTATTGAAATTTATTATAAATCGAATTTTATTTAATTTTATTAAATAATCATTTTAAAAGAATTTTCTTCCTCTATAATTGATATTTTGTAATGCTAAAAAACAATTTCTTAACGATTATTTATGTTAAATTATTAAATGTACAATAATTATTTTTGAATGAAATTTTTTTATGTCTGAAAATAATTTCAACCGATTGTGTTATAGAAATTTGAAAATAAAAGAAAAATTACTATAAAAAAAATGTTATTTCTTTTGTAGTAATTTTTAAAAACGTTGAATGTATGAGCGAACACATATACTCAACAAGTCCCCCTTTCCTACCATAGTATATACTATATATGAAACAACACAGTTTTCTAAATTATTGTCGAATTATTAATTAAGAAAACTGTGTTGTTTCATATATAGTATATACTATGGTATAATAAGAATATTGTAATTATTATTTAAGTATATATAAATATAGCATTATTTTTTTTAAATTTGACGAAGATATATTGATTATGGATTTTGACTAAATTTTTATTTCGATAACATTTTTCCAAGTATTTACAAACAACTGCATCATCTGTGGATTGAGCGTAATACAAAATATAGCCTAAAAGAGGTACTTCTAACATTAGACGGTTCAATGAAGTATATATGGTAGTTTTGGGGATGGCCAGAAAGAAGTCTTTTTTTATCAGTGAAAATATATTAAGAGAAAATTTCTTTTCTAAGGAATTTCTTTCCCTGTAATCTTAATATATTTTCACTGATACCTTTTTTCTGTTAAAATTCTTTTGGTTATCTGTTTTTGTTTCAAAACAAAACAAATATAAAAATGGTTTTTTTTTGCGAATTTTCCCGCCAAATTTTTTATCTCCTTATTTGGATATTGATCTTTGCATATCCCATACCCTAACTCCTTACTGCTAGAGAAATAAACCCCTTTGGTATCTATAACACAAATATACCCTATTGCATGTTTTTTTTGTTATATTTAGACGCGAATGCAATAGTGGCTGCAGATGAAGGCACCTCCTATAATCCAATAGTGCTAGCTTACAAGCATGCGTTGTTATTCCCTTATTTTCTGGATGATCTAGTTACAACACCGTACTTATATTTGTAGGACTTGACGTATGAAATAAATAAATTTTGGTTTCTTGAATTGTTTAAACCTACTACTTTATTTGTTAACTTTAGGTGGGAGAGAAAAACACTAAGTAAAAATTCAAGACAATCAACATAACGAAAAAAATATATCGAGATATATCAACATAGTTGCTGATAAGTCTATCAAATCCAGTTCTTCACTTCCTCCATAGTTAAATCCAAAATACAGAAGCTGCCCAGCAAAAAGTCTCTAGGATATGACCCGATAACTTCGGAAATATTTATACTAATATCTAAGTAAACTTTTTTTCCTAAGAACTTATATTTTTATAAGTATGCACCGAATATCTTTCTTCCCTCTATGTGACAACTTTATATTATCAAAATCATCCCAAAATTCAAAAAATCCAATATTAAATAATTATGTGGGTCTCTTTATCTTTTTTTATTTCGTAAAAACCTTCTGACAATAGCATAATAAAAATAATTTTGATATCGACCGCCTTCTATATATAAAAATAAAGTTTTAAAATCCCTATATGATGAAATAATTAACATAGGCCATAAGTGTCAAGAGTACAGACACACTAAGCCATATTACCATCACTAAACTAAATGCATGAATTGTACGAAAAAGCAATTTTACCGCACAATAGATAAAAATCAAGGAATCTCGCAAAATTAGTTTATTGTTATTGTAATCGCCATACAAATTACAGATGATGCACTATATACAAAGAGTAAAAAAAGAAAGTAGTACCAAGGAACTAGTGGAAACAATTAGGCATATTCGTTATGTAAGTGAATTTATCTATTTTGCTACAGTCGCCGCTGTAAAGTGTAATATATAAATATGAAAGCAATAACAACAACAATAGCAGCAAAAGTAGCTTCAATAATAATCCCAGGAATAATATAAACAACAAGCGTAGCAACAACAGCAGCAGCTACAACAATAGTATCAGCAGCAGTAAAATAAACAGCAACAGCAGCAAAAAATGAAAGGGAAAAATATTTTTTATTCAATTATTTTCCTTAAAAAGACTTAACTCTCTCCATATAAATTAATCAAATTATTGAATAGCTTAACACACTCCTAGCACCATTCCTAAAATCTGAATCTAGTGTACAAATGAGCTTAAATATCAAACAGTAAATTGTTAGTCGATGCAGTCCATGTCATAACTATGTATATACATACAGAATCCATTAACGAAAGCCCATACCTCTGAAACTAAATTATTTAAAAAATAATATAATATGACACTTACAATACGGATGTTTATTAACGAAAAACGTAGTACCAGAGCTAAATAAGGACAGACAAGACAGCCAAGACACAAAAACAAACTCAACCGACTTCAACGCGAACTAAAACAAGAAAGAACTAATTGAAACAGCGAATAATTGAAACAATATACCTAATATATGTTATCGCCACAAAAAAGCACTCTGGTCAGCCACTTAATGAATGCTGAATTAAAAAAGCAATACATCCGCTACATTGAACCAACGAAACATGGACATAGGTAGTCAAATAAAAAGAAGATGCTTTTAAGCCACATAATAATATACAAGACAAAGCTCATAAAACCAAAACACTTAAGTGATTAACAATACTCCACATCTCCCAAATATTTTATATACTCGTATTCCAAAGTTTAAAACATAATTCAACGACTATCCAACCAAAAGTCCCTGGGATACAATCTTATAACTCTGAAATATTTAAACAACTATCTAAAAAAGCGAATGTGATGTTCGGAAAATGCTGTTATATATATTGTATAATTTATACAATATATATGTATTATATATAATATATATTGTATATAACAGCATTTTCCGTAGATCATATTTTCGCCAATTTAGGAAATTGTCAATAATGGAAACCTATAATCCCAAAAAATCAACACAATAGACTCACAAGACTACTCCCACCTCTTAGCAAAACTTTAAATTAGTAATTAAACTGTAGTGTGTTTGAATTTTTCGTATTTATATATGTTATATATATAATTTTAATTGTGTTCTAATTGTATTATTATTGTTTTTTTATTTATAAGTTAGTATAACGTAATAATTTAACTATTTGATTATTTTGTTGTGGTTTCCATATATATTTTTGATACGTCCTACGAGGAATGAACAAACGCTTCCTTTACGTGTATATCTAAATCAGATAAATTACAGATTTAGTGCGAGCTTCGACATAGCATACACGCTTGCAGAAAATATAAAGGCAACAAATTTGTCTGTTTGCGACGCTTGCAGCAAATGTAAAGACAAAAAATGGATACATTGCCGCTTTTACATGGTACTGCTGTGTCACCAATTTTATCGTCTGACGTTGATTACTGCGGTCCGTTTTTAATTCGCAGTAGCTCAAAATAAACACAAAAATAATTGGCAATCATCCACGTAGTGATGGTATCGTTTAAAACGTCAATGTCCACGAAGAGGCCGATATTCTCAAGAATCATTGTCTTCATTGTGGATGGTTATCAATATTGGAAAGACATTGGTGAACATTCCTGAACCACGCATTTTGCCGGGAAGTTATGTATGGCATTAAACTTACCAAATTACAGTTAAACTGTAGTTTCCAATGAGTCAGAGTATTCAAATTTAGTAAAAGTATATTTTTGTATTATTAGTATTTAGATATGTTATTTATATATGTTATTTTTATTGTACACAAGAGTTTTTCGACTTTTCATTTATTTAGATTGTTTTATTGTAGGTCCTTCATACATACACAAAGGCCATTAAAGCACATTAGAACACGCTACCATGTCTTAAAATTATATTAATTTTTTTTATGTAGCAAAGAAGGTGTATGTAGCAAAGAAGGTGTTAGGGCAGATTGGGATATCGGATGTGTAAAAGTTGTTGAGGATGGGTCCAAGTATGCTACCCTGAGGAACATCCGCCAATATCGGAGAGATATTTGAGAGTTCGTTGGATTCATTTACTTGGAAGTGTCGGTTGGAAAAGAATGATCTTAGGATTAGGAAATAGGTGGAAGGAAGGAACCTCTTGAGTTTCCAGAGTAGACCCGTATACCAAACTCTATCAAAAGCTTGACTTATATCAAGAAACACACCGGGACAGTACTCTTTTCTTTCGAAAGAAGATGCAATGAAATCGATAACTCGATGACACTGCTTGGTAGTGGAGTGTTCGGCGCGAAAACCGAATTAAAAATTAGGAATTAAATTTGAAGATTCGAGTAGAGGAAGTAAGTAGCGAAGGAGGATTTTTTTCACAGATTTTTGAGAGTAGTGGAAGGAGACTTATTTGCCTGTAGGAAGTGTGGTAGTTTATTGGACTTAGGGATAATTTTAATGATGGCAAATTTCCAGAGGATTGGAAAATGTGTCGTTCTAAGGATAGAGTTATATATTGTGGCAAGGAAAACTATTGCTCTTTTAGGGAGTTGCTGAAGTATATTGGAGGTAATCAGATCATAGCCAGGAGCTTTGTTTTTGGAAAGGAGCTTGATTAAATATGTAACTTCAGAAGGAGTGATTGCTTAGGGGGAAGACCCATAGATAAGGGAATGGATAGTTCCATCTCGATTGTAGTGCAATAAGTCCTGTCTAATATGTCCTAATATAGAATAAATATTTGCGCAAGGTTTTCAGCAAAAGCGTCTGCTATGTTCGTCCGTTTTGGCCCAGGTTCCTTCAGTTTTTCGTAAAGGGTGCTTTGTTTTTCTATAAGATAGTAATTGTCTTATAGCAGTACACAAAGTTCTGTTTTTCGTTAGGATTGAAGTGTAGATTCTAAAACGTTCTGTTTTGTATTTAGTGATTTCGTCATGTAGTTCTTTTTGCCGTTTGTTCAGTTTGGTATTGTCGCCGGGCATTCTTGTGTGTTGCCAATGAGCTCTTGCTTTTCGTTTTTCTGCAATAAGACGCCTAATTGTAATGGTTGAATTGTCAGGTTTTGTGTACGTTTTGAGTTTTTACTGTTTTGCGAAAAGGCTGTAGCGTTTTTTTAATAAACATGTAAACTTGTGTACCGCGTCATCTAGTTCTTGTTCTATTTTTAAGCTTTTGATAAGTCTAAATGTTCGTCAATATATTGTTTGAATAATTCCCAGTCACTTTGTGTCAGTGCAGAGACTTTTGGAGTGGATTGGGAATCGAAGACTAGGAGAACAGGGCTATGATCTGAGTTAAGATCTAGGAGTTAATTAAATTTGGAGGAATTCATGTGACTAGTTATAAAGTAATCAAGAATGTCAGGAAGCTTAGATCAGGAAGTTGGCCAGTAAGTGGGAGTCGGAGGAGAGATGACTCGGTAGGGAGAGGATGAAAGCACTTGGTTAAGAAAAATCCGACGCGGATTGGAGACTCGACAGCACCATTGTGTGTGCTTGGCGTTAAAGTCACCTCCAGCAATGAAGAAATTCCCAAGAGTTTGGAAAAATGACCTAAATTCAAGGGAGGTTATAGGTTTATTAGGAGGGATATAGGTTGTGGCAAAAGTTAAGGGGACAAAGGAGTAATCAATTGATATTGCGGTGAATCGAAGAAAATCTTCTACAATATAGGAATGAAAAGAAAAGTATTAGGAATTTCTCATGAGGATAGCAGTTCCACCGTGGGAAGTATTGTCAGGATAGTCTTTCCTGAACGTTGTGTAGTCGCATATGTAGAAGTTGAACCTGGATGTAAAGTATGTTTTTGTAATGAGTACTACGTCTATTAATTTGTTATGTAGTAATAAGTC
>CATQJD010000032.1:105000-200887 GCA_958298945.1 Atherix ibis | reverse complement strand
AAAATTGTTTCTGTCTACTTCTAAGTTCCTTTGAATTTAAATTCATTATATTTTGAACTGACGTAATTTTAATTTAAAAATTATTGCAAATATTGTCTACGTGTCAAAATAACCTTAATGGCGAGAAGGAGGAGAAGAAACTTCTACTGTTATTCACTTATAAGCTTATGGACCTTTGTTTGATGAGTAAATGAATAATATTAAAACTAAATAATTGAAGATATATGTAATTAAAACCATAATATAAATGCAAAACATATGTGTTTGAATTTCATTTCAAAGTTGATTTCTATAACATCTTAGATTATCATTTTTAAAATTTTATGTAGAAATTAAGTAAGTCATTTAAGTTAAATTTTCGTTCTATTTGAATTTATTATTAACTAAGTTTTCTTATATTATGTTCTAAAGCTATATATTATTGTAAAACATGGTATAAGCCTAGAATCATTGTTATTTTTAATGATTATCAGCTAATGTTATAAAGTTGACTGACCAGAGTTAGTTGCATTGTTATCAGCTAATATGTTGATTAAGTTAATGCACCCTTAAAATAGCTATTAGCTGCAGATGAAGTGCGGAACGTTGCTTAGTGGATAACTTTCCTTAAAACAACCGACAGAGATATCGAAAATGAATTTACGAGTAAGTAAAAACTCACAATAAAACTTATGACAATGGAATTGCTGGAAAAATTTTATTAATAAAAAAAATACTTTTTCTAGTTTTACACTCAATGCAAATCAATGATTTCATATGATCAAAAGTTAAAATATGGGAACGGAAAACGTGACGCAACATTTTCTTCGAGAATTGGACGTAAGGCGAACCAAAGACTTACAAAAATTTGATACGCGACGACAATAATAAATTAAACTATTCCGCAAACTTACGGATGAATTAGACAAAAAACATAAATCCAACGGGAGGGAGGTTAAATCGCTTATGTAAAGTCTGACCGAGTAATGCGTGAGTGAAATAGAAATGAAAACAATATTTATAATTCGTGAGTTATTATCCTGAAAAGGCATAAAAAAGTGCATAAAATAAAAGCTTTTTAAAAGGGCCTAAAAAAGGATTAACGAATAGAATTTTTGCTGCAGCAAATACGTACTTGATTAAAGACCTTAGAGGATATCCTAAAGGAGATTACAGTAGCTCTGCTACCAGAGATACGTATTTTTAGAACAGGTGAATAAGGTAGATGCTGAATTAAAAAGCCTCTAAAAAACGGTTAAATCAATAGAATATAATTAAGACTGAGTACTTACTTAGAGGCGTTAGGGGATGTGCAAAAGGAAAATTTAAGCAGCTTCTGCTAGTAGAACTACCGAATTTGTAGAGAGGCTGGATGAGTAACTATTCTGCAAGGAGTATTCTATTGGCATCAATCCATAAGCTACCTCCGTAATTATTCTGACATAACGACCCATGACATAGGAAATCAATGTGGCAAATATAAGTAAGCAGACAATTTTACCCCTAGTAAGATTATTTCGTACAGACTGAGGCAGCGGCAAAAGCACATTGCTTGACAGATAAGTAGAAGCATACATATGTACCGGCTCATGGATATGGAACCATGCTCACATTGTATCTACTGGTCTGGTAAAAGTAGATGTATCAGCTATTTTTATAAGAGCCAACTTTGTGTCTGTTCATAGCAAGCAAAAGGGCCATTTATAGATTTTACCATAAAATTACAGGACCTTATACTATTTACAAAGTGTTTTAAATCAGCAAAAGATAAAATAGATTTTAATTATTTCTTAGATGCTCTTTAGGATGAGCATGTAGTAGATGAACTTTTAAAGGTTCGGCACTCCAATATTGAATGAAATAATACAATATCTATAAAAATACAATATCTATGTAGCCCTCTAAGAAATATCTGAAGAAATTAAAACAAACCGACACTGTGGAATAAGAGTTGGCTATGATAAATAACATAGAGGGGTCTCATTCGTTATCTAGTCGCACAAACAGGCATACTCATATTACAGGATAAGCTAATTTTTTTGGAAGTTGCGCCAAAATTATGGTAAAAAAGATTTAACTATCTCATAGCATTGCAGGTAGCATTTAACCTAATTGGAAAAAATGCCTGTGTATTCTCAATTCTGAGATTGAATTTATTGGTGAACAGAGAGTGTATTGTGGATATGACTAAAATTGTTGGATTTTAAATAGATGCCATATAAGTTTCCGTGGATCTGGATATTAAATTGCTACTTCAAATAGGAAAAAAAATCAGAGGTCAATAATGGTGATGATACTGAAACTACAATTAGATAAAAGCTTTTTCTGAGCATGTGAGGCAGATTTGTTACTCACTGCAATAGGTTATAGAAAGACGAAACTATTGCAATATGTTATAAAAACAGCAAACACGATAAAAGTGTAAAATGTTGGCGCACCATATGAGAGATTTGCAATCGATATATTTTGTTCTCTACCTATATTAGAAAGAAGTATCCAGTACATACAGGTATTGATAATTATAGATAACTTCATCAAGTAAAGGGTTTTCGAATAAGAGTGATATGATTTTTTTTTTTTTTTAAACTAATTGTTAAGGAAATTCAAATATTTTTTATTTAATGTGAAGTACAATCGATACAATTAAGTTGGCAATAAAACGTCATTCAAATGGCCGCCAACACTTCTTTTGCAGAAACGAATTCGATTAACCCAATTTTATAGCACTTTTTCCACTAAATCAAGTCGTATGTTATGAATAGTACGTTCAATATTGACTTCTAAAGCTTGAAGAGAGTCTGGTTTATTGCTAAAGACTAATGACTTCAAATATAGCCTTTATTAAATCACAACTTCTTGGAGGCCATTCAATGTCACAATTTCTTGAAAAATCGAATCTTTTCTCGCAATAATTTTGCTGTTGCACGTGCTGTGTGGCACGTAGCTCCGTCTTGTTGTAACCAGATATTAACAAGATCATCTTCTTTCAATTTCGTCCATAAAAAGTTGGTTATCATCGATCTATACCGTTCTCCATTGACAGTAATGGTGCTAGCAACTTTATTTCGAAAGAAGTACGGACCGATGATTCCACCAGACCAAAAACCAAACTATCAATTTAGGTGAATGTAATGGGTGTTCATGAATAATTTGTAAATTTTCTTCGCACCAGAATAGACAGTTTTGCTTATTTACCGCACCACTCAGATGAAAAAGGGCATCATCGGAGAAGATGATTATCTTAAAAAAAAATTAGTTCCAAGACAAAATTAGCAAATTCACGACGCTTACGGTGGTCTAATGGCTTCAGTTCTTGAGTGATAACAATTTTATACGTATGCAAGCCCAAATACTTTCTCAAAATCCGCCAGGTTGTGGTTTGAGAGAGTCCCAATTCTTGAGAACGTCTTGGGATCGACAAATTGCGGTCTTCGGCAACACTTGCCTGAACGGCAGCAATATTTTCATTACTTCGAGCGGTTCTTTATCTTATTGGCACTTGAACATTATGTAAAGAAAATGTACGTTCGAAATTTTTAACAATTCGACGAATAGCGAGCACAATTGGGCGATTGTTACGACCATAAAATGGTAAAAGCGCACGAAAAGTTGCAATTGGAGAACGATTACTTTGATAATAAAATTGAATAATTTGTAAATGTTGTTCTTGCGTATATTTTGCCATGATAAAATTGCAAAACATGGAAAAAAATAACAGATAATGACATAATAAAAATGGCTAAAACGTCACTTAGAAATCATATCACTCTTATAGGATAACCCTTTATATTGGGGCGCTGAACCAATCACCTATATTTTAATAAGTTTGGACAATTTTGGTGTTCGAAGATTATCGCAATCGGGATAAAGTTCTACCATTACTGATAAATATTGGGAAACTTTGCGTAGATTTTTTATTATCGGTAGGTTTAATTTTTTATAATAATTGCTTACTCATATACATGTCCCGAATTAAATTGAACATATTTCCGAAATTTATTTAACAAGAAAAATAAATGACAAATACCTTATACACTTTCAAATTAAATTCAAATTTCTGCTCGTGCTAACAAATATAAGAACTACACGTATCCTTGCATTAATATATAGTAATTATGATAAAACAATAGAAAAATATACATAAACTGTACAAAAAACGATTCAATTCTGATCAAAATCCATAAAAATAAAGTGAATTATTGTAGTTTATTATAGTTAATTGATTTGCATTTTTTTATCTATCCTACATTCGTTAGTCCTTTCAACTAATTGTGCTTCAGTCTAATATCAGTCCTGGTTATCATTCTAGACACAAACTCTTATTTATTTCCACCAATTATTTCTGGTAACGAATATCTAATTTATTTTATATAAAATGAAAAAAAAATTTATCGGCTTGAAAAAAAATAAGATGGCGGGGAAAAAAACCAAGGTATGATGGAAAAAACTTATTATTATTTAATATAAGACAGGAAAATCCCCTAAAAAAGTTATAATTAAAATTTGAATGGTTAAAAAATAATGATTTCAATTTGGAAAATCAAGGTGGGATATTGCAATAACAAATTTTTGATATAGTGAAAAAAATTAAATGTATTATTATTAGTAATAAAATTATACATTTTAATTTAAACATCAAATTAATTTAATAATCGGTAAAATTAAAAAAAGTAGCAGCGTAAGTATATACTTTTTCGAAAAATATAGCAACAATATTTGTAGTATAGTACAATATATGTATATCAATTATTCCGTTGGAAAACAATATAATTTGCATGAACACTTTCAATACATTTCTTTTAATGCTAATTTTGGTTTAATATTTTATTTTCTTTATTTCAACAATATATTTCTATAGATATCTCCCTTTTTTTGTATTTATGTATGACAATCTTATTAAATAAGTAAGTTTATATATAGTCAGCAATCTTTTCAACTAATTTTTTGCTATTATTATTATTTCTATGATTAAATTAATTTAATATCTAGTCGAATTTTATTATCTAAGATAATAATAATTATGTTAATATCTAAGATTAATAATATATTATTGTTGCGATAATAAATTCGACTATTATATTAAATTGTAAATTTTTACTACATAGACATAATTTTTGAACCCTCTCCTCCGTTCCAGTACCACATCATCATGGTTCATAGGTACAACAAGTAAGTTTTCAATTATATAGGGATACTATGAACATCCAGCCAGTATCAAGGGCGGAACAGGAGAAATGGCTTATGGTGATCAACCACATTAGAGTCACCACCATAGATTAAGATTGCTTCCTCCTCCAAAAATATGGTCTCTTTCTTTATCGCCGGTTTTTTTTCCTTAACCTTTTCTTTTTCTTTATTTTACCTCGCATTACATCTTCTTACTCCAGATATACCAATATATTCTTTTTCCTTTTTTATTATCAAATTTTCAGACTTTACGCATATCCAAATATTTCTTCTTGGCAGCTTTCCCAAGTAAAATAAAATACCCATAACTGGCATAATACGTATATTTGTTATGTTCAATTGCGAAGATAATAGTGGCGAAATAGAGAGGATCCCTAAAAAGGGTTTAGCGCCAAGTTAGCTGCAACTTCCTCGCCTTCTGAGTATTTAAGCTACTCCTCTTGGAGTTCTTGGCAAAACCCTTTTCACGGTGCACCCATGTGCAAAAAGAGCAATTGTTCGTCACTTCTGTATATAAAATATTTAATATAATATAACATAACATTATTTAAAATTTTAATTTTTTATTTTTTAAGTCAAATTCTGACATTTTTTGTATAACATTTTAATCATATTATGTACTTTGTTATAAAAAAATATATTTTGATATATTTTGATATTAATTTTCTATTTATTATTACCATATTAATTTCAATTTTATTTTGCTGATTTTTCGTTCATTAATTGTCCATTATTATACATGGCTTCCCATGAATATGAATTTTACACAATTTTGATTTATTTTACTTTATATAATACAATACATGGAATTTTATTCCTATTCTCTAGGCTTTGTCATGAGTATATATAAACCCCTATTTTGATATGTGTATTGCTGCTGAGAGAGATATGGAAAATTAATGTATTTTTTCTTATATATTTAGCTTTTATTAATTTTGGCTTTCTCTTGTAGTAACTTTAGATGTTTAACATCTGTAGTAATTTTACATATTTAGATATTAATTTTAGATATGTAGAATAATTGAATAAGTTTTAGAATGGTCTTTTTTTATGTGTTTGTATTATTGCGTCTAAATATGGTATTTTCCCAAATTTAAAACAAAAGTCCTGTAATTTATATCTGTGTACGGTATTTTGCTTCACAAAAAGACGATAAAAGGAAACAATTAATTCCACTTGTCTGCTTTCACATATAGAGTGGACCATATAAAAGTTCCATTTTAAAATTGTGGACCATTTAAAAACTAGTGTATATTTTTTAAATTTCTGGTTTTATTAGAAAGATTGAACATTGAATTTTAATAATAAAACACAACATCATTCCTAGAAAACTGGGAAATGTTGAGAACTTACGAAAACCGAATAATAAGCCGAAATTCTGATATCAATTGGCCGCCTCGGAGCTGTGATTTGAGCCCGCTGGATTATTTTCTGTAGAGAGTCGTTAAAAATAAATGTTACGCAAGCCATCCAGAGTTAATTGAGGCCTTGAAACATGAAATTAAGGTTGCCAGTAAAGAGATACAGGCCCAGACAATCGAAAATATACTGAAAAATTGGGACGAGCGAATGGGGTACTGTAAGGCCAGTCGTGGCCAGTCATTTAAATGATGTTGTGTTTCATTCTTAAAAGAAATATTTTTAATAAAACCGGAAATTTTAAAAAACATACACTCGTTTTTTTTATTTACTTTTTAATATGGAACCTTTAAATTTGGAACAGCTAGATGAACGACCCTATATATTTGTTTATTGTTCTATGAATAGTTTGCATATACGGTGTAATAGGATTATGGGAAATATGTGTATAATATTTAGCTGATTGTATAAACTTTTGAATATTCATTTATTATTTTTAATTTTTTATATTTGACATTTTTTATATAATAAAACATTATTACATCTCAAACACTTAAAATGTTAATTATAAGTGCTTGAGATGTAAATTTTGAAATTAATACAGACAAGTTCTAGGCTTGTGTGAATTTAAATTCTATATATTCCATAAACCAAGTTCAGACAATTTTAGTTTAAAAATGATTGCATATATTGTACAAAAATGTAAATACGAGGAGGAGAAGGAGAATTTGCTACATTTATTGATTTACAGATGTATAAACTGCTACTACAGATGACTTGTAAATATATGTTATTACTTCAGATGATTTAATTAGTTTATTTTCCTATTCTAATTCGCAACTTTTACGTCCTTTACCTTTGCGGTCACATCCTCCACGATCTGTTTATCGTCAATTCCTTCAGCCACCTTTGTTTGATAGGCAAACATACAAAATTATAACTAAATACCTATATATTGTACGAGTATATAGGTAACTAAAGCCATCATATAAATGCAAAATATATGTGTGTGAATTTTACTTTGAATTTAACTTCTATAACAATTTAGATTTTTGTTTTATAATTTTTGTGTAGTTTTAATTAAATTAAGTTTTATTTCTATTTGAATTTAATATTAACCATATTTCCTTAAATGTATGATTGTTTATAAAGTTTCCTAATACTATATTTTGCTATAATATATATGGGACCCTCCGAAAATACAATATCTCTGGAGACTGAAGAACACTAACTTTGTAAACCGAGAGTTGGTTAAGGATGATTACATAAATAGTTCCATTCACCGCTTATAAAATGTGAGCTGCACCCCACATATTCTTCGGGAAGTTACTTGAAAAGAAATATCTGTAGAACTTATGGTACCAAAAAGAATGTGTAAGGAAAGCAGGAAGTTTATGCTGAGTTAGATTTTCTAGGCATAGACTTCTTGGTGAAGAGAGTATATCATGGATCTAAAAAAATTATAAAAGATGCTACAAATTCTTATACGTGGATAACAAATTACCATCTCCGAATTAAAAGAAAAAATTTTAGGTCGATAATAGCAATTACATATAAGTGTTTAAAATTATTAATGTGAGACAGATTCGTAGGCCAACTATGGCAGGATGAAACTCTAAAAAAAATCAAGCAGACAATTTATTGACTCAACACTAGTGAGCATAAAAAATCTGATACGCTGCATATACCAGTTATCATGTTAGGGAGAGGCCACATCGACGAAATAAAAAGTCGATGAAAGTGTACAATGTTGGCGCACCATTTGAGAGATTTCGATAGATATTTTTTATCCTCTGCCTATATCAGAAAGAGGTGGAATGGCAAAATAGTAAAAATCGAGTGGAAACCCATTAGTTATTATATAATTAGTGATAAATGACTAGGAGGAGTAGCGTTATAAATCACAGTATAATCCTGGGATCGTTGTACTCTTCAAAGATTTTTAGCTTTGGCTTTAAAGTGCACTGATCAGTATTGGTTAAATTGTCATCTATCAATACACTTATAAAGTCAATGCCCTCTTAAAATAGTTAATAGTCGAACACGCGGAGTGCATTGGTACATAGTGGATTAGTTTCCTTAAAGTAATCGCCGGAGAAATATATAAATACACATATTGTTATAAGATTTCTTGTAAGTTTTTCCTTCAATTAATTGAAGGAAAAGCTAATGAGCTTTTGTAACAATATTAATATATGCATTTAATTTAATGTTGGAATATAAATTTTCTAGAGCAGAGTTTAAAAGCTATTAAGGATTGATATTTTTTGATCACCGTTTATTTCTATTCGGGCGAATTTATATATTTCGTAATTTGTATTTATTGTCATAGTGCGCCTATCTTAAATGCAGCATTTCCCGTCTTCTTATATTTGTTATCAAAGTCTTTCTACGGTTATTGTATAGGCACCATACATTCGTACATTATATTGCAACAATGTACGATTTAGAATCATTTAGAAAAATGCCTCCTCAAATGGTATAGTTTCGTTTATACTTTGGAATATTAAGTGAAATAAAGCATACTCAAAATTTCTTAATAGATTTCACTTTATTGCTTGGATGTTATAATAATTCATTAAATATAGAATATTTTAAATGGTCACCACGAGAATATTTACAGAACTCAATCATTTCAAGATTTTTCTTTGATTGCTTTTCACACATTCCGAAATATTTTCACACATTCGTCTTACACTTTACGAATGTTAGATTTAAAGTACATTCAAGTTTGATGATTGTTTCAAAAAAGACGATTGCTTTCTAGATAGCACGTATAATATTTCAGAATTTATAAGATCATAGGCTATGGTTAATTAGCCATTGAATTACCATTGAATTTTAACTTCGAAAGATGTAAAATAATCGGGACTCAAGCACGTATACATAGGTATTGATAGATCCTTGAGTATTTTTTTTATAAGCTTTATCTTCTCTGTTATTGTTGGGCTTCAAAGGTTATATTATATGATCAGAAAAAGCTTCTGCTCTTGGTTCATCACTTTTCGATTTTATATAGTATTTCGGCAGTCGCTTAGTAGCTGACAAGAGTACCTTATTTTTGGTGATTATATTATCAAAATTTTTCGTAGTTAGTTATTTATTGTTTTAGTATTTCAATCAAAAGCGCTATATCTATGCGTTTTCTACGTATCTGTATGTTCAGTTTATGTCAGTGTGAAGTCAGTCCGTTCACATTTCAAAGAAAGATGCACAGGAATTTGTTAGTCGGGGAAAATATTTAATTATTAAAATAAAAATTGTTGCTACTTTTCTATTTTGCGACTTTTTCTGTTGTGGTAGCAACTGCTGCTATTATTATTATTATTGCTGCTGCTGGTGATGCTACTTCTGCTACTGTTGTTATTGTTCCTGGTGATATTATTGATATTAATGCAATTGGTTTTTTTGTTGCTGTTACTCTTGCTGTTGAATATTAAAATTTTCAGTGATGACTACAGCGAAAGTTAGATTTTCATTTATGTAATGACTATGCCTAATTATATCTACTAGTGTCCTTGGTGCTATTCCTTCTTTATTTTTTTGTATATGATTCATTCCTTGTAATTAGCATTGTTATTCCTATTACAATGAACATATTTGGCAGGGGTTTTTTGTGCATTGAGTGGTCAAGTGATTTCCCATATACATCACGCATTTATGTGAATGGTGAAAATATGGCTTAGTGTGGTCGTCTTTAGGTACCTTTTGCATTTTCATTATTCTCAGCCGGTATAGAGAAAATAAAAGAGAAAGGAAAATACTCATTTTTTTGCTTTATGTTGAGGACACTATTGACTTTATGAACTAAAATTTCCAATCCCTCCTGAGTATATTGAACAGATTGGTGTAAGAATCTAATGGCTACCTTGAATGGCTTTTCTTCTTACGACTGATACGTATGAAAATCGTACTTACTTCCGTCAAAGTATTGCAGAATACTTCTGTATGCATCACCAACTTTTGCGTATATTACAAGGCCTTTAGTATTGGCCTTCTCAATATATTTGGCTGCGCCAATACATTTTTCAATTGCACGCCTCATATAGATGAAATTATATACGTTGTTTATGTAAATAAGTGGTGGCTTTTGAATGGTCTTTTATTCCCCTTCTTTATCATATTTTTGGGTTTCTGCTACCAGGAAAAACTGGTTTGCTCTAATACGAGTAGTTAATGATGAGTTTATTGTGTTGAGTATTGGTATTGTGATTTTATTTTTGGTGGCGGGCTATGAGCGCTCGATTTACTACAAGTAGCAGCAGATGATCTCATAGTTTTACTAGGTTGTTTTGTTGGTACGTTGATACAATATGAACTGCGAATTTATCATTAAATTTTTTGTCCGCATAGCGATAGTACTAGAGTAAGAACGCATAGGTGTAGTATATAAATATATAAATTTTTTTTTTGTATTATATGTAAATTTGTCTACTTTTTTACTTCATATAATTTAAATTTTTAATTTAAACTTATCCTTTTTTCACTTTTAGTTATTTAAATTTTTCTATGTAACTTTCTAATGTTATAAATTAAAAATTCTATTTTTCGATTTAAACACAAGAACTAATTTAAAATAATTAGAAGTTTGAATTGAGCAAGAGCTTTTCATATTTAAACCATTCGCCATTCTGTTTTCGTATACTTTATTTTAACAGTAATATTGTCAGTAATACCTGAAAAAGAATTGCTTTTTATAATGATTTATTAATTTTTAAGGCTCCGTATATGTTAAATTTCCTTATAAATACATCTAGCACATAAAATATGTCAACATATATAGGTTTAAATGCAAAAGATGATATATGGTAAGGTAAGATAAGTCCAAAATTTAATATGGGCGTCGCCCAAAATTTCATAAACAGCAGCAATATTTCTAGAAGATATAGAATAATAATTGCGCTCAGATTTTAACACAACTACAAAACGTCCACAAACTTTTATTTTTTTCTGATTCTAAGTATTTGTGTTGCTCAGTCTAGCGTTTATAACTCAATATTCTACTTGAAAAGGTTAAATATAGTTATGCCAGACTTACAATAAAGGACTAAATAGTAAGTTCATAATTTCCAAACTATAAAAATGATACGTTATTACAATACTTCTTGTGAACTATTTCTTAAATTAAATAGTAAATTTCAAATATATGGCATATAATAGGTTAGTATTGTATACGACTCCAACCATAAATATAATGAGTATCTGGAAAATTGCTCTAAAATTTTTTGACATGTTTAGCATCCGGTAGTAGTTAATATAATTACAAAAAACGACGGAATTTAAGTCCCATTGCTTGTGTTCATTTGCAAATTATGTTTTTCTATACTTCTTTAAAATTGAATGTTAATATGTTTAATTTTATTATAAAGAAAATTAATTTTACTGACATATTTAAATCAAAACCACATTATAATTCTTAACAGTTGACCGTGATAACTAGCTTATAGGATATTAGAAAAAGAAATCATATTATGTTGTATTTGTGAAAATAATAGGGAAATTATTATCTATATGGTAGAATAGAAGGGAGTAAGGTTTCAAAATTGGAACCTCAATAACCGCCTAAGAACTCCATATATAGCCTCTCCGATTTATTTAAAATTTAGACAACAAATGAATTATCATTTTAATAATTCAAAACACAATTTTTAAGGCTATCATAACAGCTACTTGATATTAAATTATAAAAAAATATATCATTAATTCTCTCCATTAAATAAAATTTAAGACAAACAAATCAAAATAAATGAAGACCCAATTCCTTCATTTTGAAAAAAATTATAGTATGCTAAAGTTTGTTGAATGCCTTACTTAATTCGGTATAAATATATTCTATCCACCTATTCTTTTGAAAATGGTTAATTACCATTAAATTATAATTATTTATTATTATTGACCTATAAAATAATATGCTAGTATATATATAAGTAATGAGTATATGTATAATTAACCGGTTAGTCATATAAATGGACATATTAAAAACAATATTTGCTGGGAGCAGTATTGCCATAGAATTATATTTATCGAAAATTGGCGGAATATCCTCAGTAGGAGGATACTACTCAGTAGGAGAATAATGCAAAATTTGCAGCATTAGTAAAAAACTCGAACATCATAGTAAATGAATATTTATTAATTTTTTCTTCATCATCATGTGAATACGATGTATATAGAGCTTTAAAGAGTCAGGCTTAATTTATGATAGTAAGTGATGAAATCGGTATAGAATGATTAGTCTCAAAAATATTGCTAATTTCTCCACAGTTTTTTAATACTACGTTGTTTACTATATTCGGTTTATATATAAGTTAACACTTGAGTTGATTACAAGTGTTGATATGAAATAGAGATTAGTAGTCCTTGATATCTTTAATTCTACTACAGGCAATTAATAGAAAAGAATTTTGTAATGGAAAACCAATATAAAAAGTCTCGTGGTGAAAATTATGATCACAAAAATTCTCGAAACAAGTATCATAATGAAAAATTATAACAAAAATTTATGGATGATAGCTGTCAACAATAGATAAAGTTTCAATAAATAATTCGACTAAAGAATTATTAGGTTTGGATGAAATTATAAGAGCTTACTGCGTTTCTAAGAAATTACTTAACATATATGACTAACTGGAAGTCTGCAAAAGCAATTACGCATGTCATACAGAAAGATAATTTGGTCCAGAAGTAATTTTCCAATTATTTATAATAGTCAATAAAAAAAAATATTATGATATCAGTGTGTAAAACTGACACTGAGTACTTGAAAATACGATTATTTTAATTAATGTATAAATAAAATTTTATTAAGATATTATCACACACAAGTCAGAACTCACAAAAGTAGTTTTTTTTAAATACCCATATTATTCAAACCGCGATATATAAATTCTTCGTTAATGATATTGATGTCATAATAAACAGCAAAATTATCTTAATATATATTATATTATTAAGTTCCTAAGTCCATTCCGTTTTGATAGTAAAGTGATAATTTACTAAGTATTTTGGAACCTCATCTATTTTCTTATTATAAGAAAATACAGAAAATTCCTTACATATACAACATATACCTATACCAAAATTAGAACAAGGGAAAAAGTATAATAGAAAAAAAGACCGAGTTAGATTGAATAATGATAGCAATACATAAAACACCCAAAACTTAAAATGGAAACATCGAAGATCAACAGACTCGTCTATCTTTCTCTCTGCCGCTATCATTTCAGCGATATTTCAAATGCCGCTATCATTTCAAATTAGTGGCAGAAGAACATAACTGATTACATCTGATTGATTTTTAATACAATACCCTATTTTCTTTTAAATAACTAGCAAAAGAATATAACTCCTAACATTTGGTTGGTTAAGGTGAAGCTCAAATATATTTATTGATCTACATATCGTTTAAAGCGAATATAAAAGCTTCAAAAATCTTCATATCAGATTTAAAATAGTCAAAAGTTATAGCTCCTAAAGATACTCTCGAAGACCTTATAATTAACAAGATAAGAGTAAATATTTATATTGTATAACCAAGAACAAATATCAACTTTCACTTTGTTCACCAAATACTTAATGTGATCCATAACCTGTGATTTACATTTTTTTGAACACAAATTAAAAAAACCAATAAAGAAACTACCAATAATAGCATTATAGTAGGCTTTGTTTTCGAAAATTAATTATACAGGAAAGGGCAAACTATTCTCAATTTCTCTTTAGCTATAGATTATTTGTTTTAAGTTGTGCCATCATTGAGATGTAACTATAAAATAAAGGATAATATTGTAGTTTTCTACGGCCAAGTCGTTCTGAGTCAACTGCTTGCCATTCAATCGCGGAAGATAATTACGGCTTAGCACGGTTAGTACTTAGATGGATGATTGCTTGGAACATATCGTGTTGCAGATTTTAAAATATGACTGATGAACTACGAAAGTATACTTAATATCGAAACAAAAAGAAATAAGTGATATATTTGTGAAATATATTAAAATTAACGTACACTTTGTCCACTAATTATATACGTTCCTGTCCGAGAAAAGTTTCTTTACTTTTTATTGCCCAAATTTTAAACACAAATTAAAAAAACCATATTTGCACTCTTAATAAATATCTTCATTATTGTTAGCAAAATATGGAATGTAAACGTAAGAATATACAAAAGCTTATAAAAAATAAAACTACTACCAATTGACGCCATATACGTGTATAAATGGTACGCAGACAGGAATTGGGTCAACCATATGTAAGTAAATTAATATATTAAATGATCTAAACAACATGTAAATAATTCATTGCTTAAATTAATATAAAATTCATATTTTTATTTATAATAGAATGAAAAAATTACTCCTTTAAGTATCGATATTTGAAATTGAATAAATTATATAAGAATGCATCGGTATTCTTAATTGCTATTGATAGATCTTTATCACACATTAATTCATATAGCTGCATAATCTTTTTAAAATGAATTGCTGTAAGCAAATATAAAGAAAAAACTGGTACTTATATAAATAGTACACTTTACTTCTGAAAACTTTACGAACAGATTTACAACAATTCAAAGCCATGGATACATAAGCAAAACTAGCAGACGGCTTTGAAGTAATGAAAAAAAATATTTTGCCTTACAATAAGTACGATAAATCATATTTAGCTATAATAAACTTAATTTCTAATTTTAAAATTTTAATGAGTTATTATGAAAATAATCTTCTACAGTTTTGAAGAAGAGAACTATCTTTTTTATATCTGTTTAATTTTAAAACCTTCAAATAAATTGATATTTTTTTAGAATAAATTCAAAAAAATAATCATTTTTTTTTCTAACAAAAAATTACGATTCCATATAATAAATTAATATATAGAGAATAAACTATATAATAATTACAATTAAAATTTTTATTTAATTAATCTTCTTCCTTCTTTTTTTATTTGCACTTTCTTTTTATGCTAATTTAAGTTTTAAACATGTTCAAATAAGTATGCATTTTAGTGATCAAATTCTATATCCTTTTTTATGATAATGGCTATATAATATTTACCTGTTCGAAAAATGCAGGTCTAATATAGTTTAATTCTAATAATAAATTGATCAGTTAAATTTTTTGAACATAATGAAGTAAATTATTTTAAAGATATAATATATTCCTTTTATTCTATACAAATTAAAGTTTAAGTACTGTACCATAAAATATTTTTTTTATATTTAGGTCACTTCAATCCTTTGAATAAGAAAAAGTTGTTTATATCTATTTTATATATATAAGCACATTAATTCTTACATATACATGATAAACAAAATAAAAGAAAAATTCACCGGTTTGATGAGGCTCTATCATAATCTAAATATCTATTATAGTAAACCCACCTGAACGCTTCTGGTTCTTGTTCAGGTAGATATGATGACGGTATAAAAGGATGATGTTGCCTACTTAAATGAACTGCCGTTGATACCATTGATCTAGTTCCAAATATTATAGGTGAATTATTAACATCTAAATTAAGCTCTTTACCACTATTATTTAAACTACTTGCAATGCTGCTTAAAAACTGATTGCTATGCAATGAAGATTGATGATTTTGGTTATGTTGTACATGCTGGTTTTGCTGCAATTGCTGCTGACCTGATTGTAGATGGTGTGGTGATTGCGTCTTTTGCTCACCTACTTGATGAGAAGAGTGTTGTTCTTTTTGAGTTGATTGAGAAAGATCATTATGTCCAATTTTCTGTGTAAATTGAGGTAAAGCATGATGCCCATGTTCTTGCGGAGAGCTACTATGGCGTTGAAAGTATGACGTTGAAGGCAAGCCAGATGGTATAGAAGAAGACAATGTTTGATTAGAAGAAGCTATTTTTGCTGTTGATACAGATGATTGTATATGTAAGTTGCCCAAGTGTGCTCTGTTAAAGCCATTGGATAAAACTTCACTTGATTTAGATGTAGTTTCACCTCGATCACTAGCATTTTCATTTACATCATTTTTCAATGCCTCGGCTGCTTCTAAGGATTTTCTATGCATGCCTGTAAATTATTTTTCTTTCATTTAGAATTTATTAGAACCATAAATTTGTAAATGTATGTATATTGGATACAATTAAACTACTCATACGTAATCATACGAGTATCTATACAAATTTAAATATTAACAGGAGTTTATGTATACTTATTAAGATCATAGCAGCAGTAGTGAATTTGCCAATAATTTATCTGATCCGTAATACTAAAGTAGATATATATGATAGATAAATATCTACTTACTTATAATTATATACTATACAGGGTGTAATTTTTTGTATTTGGCTAGTCCTGGATTTAGTTTCTTTGTTAATATTGAAATTTTTTTAAAATCATTATATATATACATATTATATACGAATATCAAATGTGATTAATACTTATAAGTACATGATTTTCAAATGTGACTCTAAACTATTAACTTTTTGTTATTTTATGATTAATATCTCTCATATCTACATTGAAAGTGTTTAAGAAGCTAATAATAATTAAATTCAATTTATGTCAAAAACAAAAGTTTTCAATTTATCATATTATATATTTCATCAAATTATTTTGTCCATCAAAAATACGTTTAATTATTTTAATTTTACAAATGGATAATTTTTCAAAAGCTAATATATAAACAAAGATTTCCCTGCAGTGTAAAAAAAATAAATACTAACTTATCAGCAAAAAAGTAAGCGTCTATCTTTTAGAAGACACATTTTCATAGAATTTCCTGTCCTCCTCTCCTAGAAGTACTATTGGATGTCTATGAAGAAGTTTCTACAGTAACTTAGCCAGGGTTAAATTATGCATAGCTGTTGGAGACATTGAAATTGCAGCAGAAGTGATAATATTAATCATACTGACTGATAATATTAATCACATGATCAAGGGCAAAATCCAAATAAAAGACGCGCGATAACTAATTTGCCTGTATTTTCTTTAAATCTTAACTTTTGCTATATGAGTTAGCATTTCATGAGCCATGTACTAAAATTAAGCCAGACGCAAATAAATTTGAGCTGTACGCAAATGAAAACTTGCTATAGCACTATTTATGTACCGATGGCAGATAAAATTTTTGAAATAATATGTTTACCTGGAGTCAAAAATAGTAAAAACATGCAAGAATAAATTCAAGTTCTATTTTCGGAACGTAACAGAGCCCGTTATAGTTATAAACCACTCAGAACACATCACTATTCAATTACAATTAGTATTGTACAGGATCTATCGCTTACTATACCTTATATATGCTTTAGATAGTTAACTCCTTTGAATCTTAAACATGACGATAAAATTTATGATAGATATCATAGGACATAAAAAAGCTGCTATGAGTTGGTCACTTAATCTGCATAAATGAGGAATAACCTACTGGGACAGTATACATCAAGAAATGGTAGCAGGACTATGGGTAATTTCAGCATTAAACTGGGATGTCTGCGATCGATTGATTTACCAGGTATAGGAATGTTCTCCGAATCTATTATTGTCAGTTTTCATAGTATTTTGTTTGACATATTAATTTTTTTTAGAATAAATTCCTAATTATATTTTGGCATAACAAAAACTAAATTGGGCAATATATAGAAAAATAAAATCTTATTTCGTCGTATTGAAACATTTAAAATACATACACATATGTTACATGTTTGCTTATATTATACAAATTCTTTCATATTTCCTAGAGAGAAGAGGAATGAAACTATTGATAATTCCAACAAATGTTTATAAATTTTTTCAAATTAATGATTTCTAATATAAAGTTAAAAATTTCTTTTATTAATAAAATTTCTGTTGAAAAATATTACAATTAAGTAAAAAAAAAAAGAAAACGATTACAAATGTTTAGTACATGTGCTTTGTTAAATGAAGGGGATTATTTATAATTTTATAAATTTCTCATAACTAGTTAATTAAATTATATTTTTTTAAATAATTATTTAAATATTTTGTATATTTCATAGGATTTCATTTATAGTTATATCTTTATAAGTGTTTATACATGTTCAACAAGTATTTATACATATTCAACAAAAATCAGGTATATTTTTAAAATTAATGTTTATTTAATGTAATATTTAAAACTGGAAAAATTTATTGTAATTTATAATTAGAATAGGTACCAATTTTATTTATTTTGTCAATATTATAACATATGTATTGATATATACAATATAAAATTTAAATTCATTCTAATTTAAAAAAAATATAAATCATAATTGCATCGTTAGTTTTCTGATTGAAGTAGAAATATAAAACTTAAATCTAAAGAAAAAATGTTTTCTCATATTCAATTTTATTTCACTTTTCAAACCGAACACAACATATTGGTAGAAAAGAGTTTTATTTACTTTTGATCTCCATACCTAGTAGCCAGGGTGCCACCGATTCATTTTCCTTAGCTGACTTTAGAATTGTATCCGGTAGAGGTAAAGAATGTCGTACCATAGCACCATAAAGCCCATATTCCGCCATAATAGTGCTTCGGCCCCAGCATTTTTCGGTTTTACGCCATTTTGCACGGCGATTTTGAAACCAAACCTTATAGAAACGAGAAAAGTAAAATAAATAAATTAATAATAATACATATGTGTATGTATATTAAAATAAATGCTAATTACTGTATTTGTATTTAAAGCTACTTTGAAATAATTAAAAAAATAGACTCAATGGACAGAGTAATAGACTGTTTTTATTTATTTAAAGTGAATATTATTGCTTTATTTCCACTCATTCTATATGTAAGCTTCCCGACTTTATTCCGCTTTTCACTATGTTAAAGTCCAACTTTAATAAGTTGTGGCTGAATTGTTTTTCAGACTGAATCACTTGCTGGCGAGCAGCGCTCGTATTTATTCTGCTCTGGTGTGCTTCGCGAACATTCCGTAATCAAATTTTCAGCAATAATCTGGAGCTTCCTGGGACCACTCTTCCAGAATGTTCTAAAACAGCCCAGAGCTATGTTATGTCGTAGCAATATCTTACAAGTAAATTTATTGTCTTTATTTATTAATTAATTTGGATAAAGGTGACACATTATATAATAAAATTATTTAGACACCACTTAAGGGTACTTCGATGTGTCATTTTTTAAATCAAAAATAAATCCTTATTACTACTGATATAGTAAATAATAATCAGTAAAATAATTCAGTATTTTATTCAAATAAAAAATACATCAATATACTAAAATAAAAAAATTGCGGTTAATGACTACAATACAGAGCTTTGCTCACATGTTTGGTTTTCTGCATATTTAACTAGTCCATATTTATTTTTCATTGACTTAAGCTTATCATTAAATGAAATAAATGATTTCATTAAATAGACAAAAGTAGAATAGTTAATAAAATATTTAACTTTAAACCAAAAAATAAAATGTTTTTCATAGGGATAAAAATAAATCTATGCAGAAAATATCTAAATTATTAAACAAAAATATAGTCGGGTTCATGGCATACTGAAAAAATATAAAATAATGTAAGATGATAAAAATTTGCAGGAGTAATGAAAAATTGAAAGCTATTTAATTTTTCGGAATTTAAACATCTACGTTCAAAAAATTAAAAAAGTGAATACGGAAGTTTTGGTTAAGGGCATCCAAAAATATAATTGTATTCGTAGTTGCATATTTTCACGTAAGAAAATCACAGCCTAAAATTTTAAAAGAAATATATTAACATACATTAAAATTTTCGAGCAGTGTCATTTTTCCCGACGAAACAAAATTGAATCTGTTAAAATCAGATGGTTGGTAAATGGTATGGCATGAGACAAATATAAAAAGAAATGCACTCTAAAGTTAAATATGGAAGTGGTTTGGTAATGGTTTCAGGCTTTTTCTCTGAAATTGGAAATATGGTTTGTATAAATACAATATTTTATAAAACTACATAACTGAATTCGCTAAAGAATAATTTGAAAGAAATTCCTGCTAAAATGCATAATTTTTATTTGTATCGGAAGAACTCTCCCTAACACACCTTTTTTAAAGGTCAATTACGGTTATTTGTAAGCCCTAAAAAATTAAAAATACTCCTCTACAATCTGCCGATAATAACCTTATTAAAATAGCATACACATAGGTTAGATAGAAAACTGACAAGAAAATATGTAATTAAATTGGTTTACTTAATAGTTCTGTCAATCATTTTTTTTAACATTTTCACAGAAAAAATGTTATTGTTTGTTATAATATATGAAATTTTGATAGAAAAAGATTCATATATAAAAGCTAGTATTTTATGAAAAGTTATCCTCTCAGATATACCTCATTTTCACTTAGATATGACTATATTTAAAAGCAAAGATGTTGACGTTGAGCTTCTGAAAATGAGTCATTGAATTACCATTTCATTCATCAAATATCACTGCATGTTATGCACTAATAGTCGAGCTTCTGTCAATGGGTGCGCTACAGATACATAATAATCAATTTTTAATGTCCTGTTTTTGTGACATTTATGTCGACAACTTGTGGTTTCAATAGGAGGGCGTTACCGCTCTCATAATATAATTTAGTGTCAAAACATATTATCTTGGTGGCTAATATTCATCAATTTTCTGAAGTCTATTGGTCATCAAGATAATGTGATTTAACATCTTTGGACTTTCTCTTGTACGACTGTCTGAAAGATAAGATTTATTAAAGTAGTCCACATATTATTCAATAGCTCAATACTAACATCCACTATGTCATCGGTAAAATAGAGTTATAATATGCGAAAATATGAACTACAGTATCGATGTCTGTAAGTATAGTCATAGTTAACATTTATTTGATATTTTATTTTATTCATAAATGGTAAAGTTTTTACAACATACTTCAATAAAGACCAACGGAATTTTGATACAAATTGTGTATTTCATTTCAAATTTAAAATAAAAATTCTAATTTGTATGCCATATATAAGAAATAGCTAAATATGAAACTTTGCAAGGTAGTAAAGTCGTTAGCATGCTGGATTACTTTCCAAGGGATCATCGGTTAGTGTGCTGGAAAACCATAATTTCCTTATCGCTTAATTTTTTCTGTAATAAAGAAATGCGTTGAAATATATCTGGAATATCCCTTAGCCATCAGAAATTCGAAAATATCAATTCAGCTATCTGAAAGAAAAACCAACTAATACCCGTATTGGAAAAAGGCAATAACCCAAAATTGATATAATGACAGCTCCTTTTACAGTATATACCGCACCAAACTGCGTAAAAATAAGCAGTAGAATAGCTACAGCCGATCGATAATCTGCTAATAAAAGATAAAATCATGATCTTAAAATCGATATAAATGTAATTAGAAAATTCGTAAAGGGTTCCCATATTTCGAAAGGAATATTAAAAGGGAAATCTAATAGAATGCATTAAAATGACAATGTAATATTAAATAATTAATAGAAACTAAGTTTTAAGTGGATATATGGTACGTGTTGTCCAAATACTTTTGTAGTGTAGGAATTAGGTGTGATTTGATATTTTATTGCATTGTTTTCTTTGTATTAGGAATAATATATTAATAACAACGTTTTATAAGTGTTTTTAGAAACTAATTTTTGAAAAAAAAATTTATCTACACCAAAGATCAATATTTCGACTTATTGGTTGCATAATTCAATGTAAAGTTTGGAGAAAACTCCACAGAATAATTTCATTGAAATATTATTCCTCCTTTGTTTTATCCTATTTTACGGTATTCCCTAACATTTTTTTCTCTATATTTATTATTGCTAAAGAGTTATTTCCAAGATTAGTTTGATTCACTATATTATAAGTCCTTAATTTAAATAAAACAGTGAATAAATTTTTAGTTTCTAGACACGAAATAAATAATTCCTACTTAAGTAATCGAATTTTTATTCGTATGTAATAAGATTCCTATATAATAAGTTATCGAATTGAAAATAAACCGCATAAAAGAGAAAACTTGTACAATAATATAATGATATTGCTTTTATTTTTAATAAGAAGATCTACGTAGAGGTGCTTCTAAGCTAGCCAATTCTATTTTAAATTAACTAATGCAACAATAATTTATCTGATTTGAAAAATATGTATATTACTATACGTATTGTATATTCATGCTTTGAATTTTGAATGCAAAATTAACATTAGTAAAAGTATTCACAAAGTGCTTTTCAAATACATCAACCTTTTCTATATCCGATTTAACTTGTGGTTTTTAATATAAAAAAACTAATATATTTCACTTTATGTTAAGTTAGCGCGTGTTACTGATGAGTGCTATCTTACGACTGACTTTGCAACGCACATTTGTTGCCATCGTGGACGGCCGTGTCCAAGTGAATGCTAATGGGTATGTGTAGTATGTGTATTTTAAATGTTGTGTGCATGTTTGTATGACTATTTGTTTGAATGGTTTAGTTTTTAATCCGTTTGCCACACACTCCCCCACCAGTGACTTCCTCACGTTAAAAAATGAACAAATAATTCTCCCGGAACGGGTTTGTTTTGTTAAAGAATCTTTGGAAACCTTAGTGTCTAAGGTAATATTCTTATTGTGATTTTCAATGGTCGTTTCTTTTGTCGAGACCATTGGTTGGCGGTACTATAAAATTTGCACTGGGTGGTTCGTCCATTTTGACGACGGCGGCTTTCAGTTTGTCAATTGTGACGTTTTTTTTGATGCCATCGACAATAATGTCGAAATTTTTAAGTATTCAGCAAACAACTTTTAATGGGCCATCATAAGGTGATTTGAGTGGCGGGCGTACTTTGTCATTACGCGAGAAGTATTGCACGTGGGTGCAATCTGCTAGGCTTTTCTGTACATAATAATTATTGGACGAGTAGTTTGATGTCTTCACTGGTTGCAAATTTTGCATCATGTTGCCAAGTTCAGTGACAAAGTCTGACGTGTTTTTTGTGAGTGGAGCTGTCTCGAGAAAATCTCCGGGAATTCGTAGTGTTTGACCAAAAATCATTTTAGCCGGCGAAGCATTAATGTCCGGTTTGAACATCGTTCGAACACTGAGTAGAAGTAATGGAAGAATGTCAGACCAATTTGATTCATTAGCATGACATTTAATTACGGCTTTAAGTGCTCGGTGGAATCGTTCGATGAGTCCATTGGATTGTGGGCGATACCCCGCAGTGTGAAAATGTTTACATCCGATGATTTTGTTGAGTTCGGTAAAAAGAGTTGAATCAAATTGGCACCCCTGATCAGTGGTAATGTATTGCGGTACACCGTAGTGTGAGATCCAACCACTAATTAGAGCTTTGCCGCAAGTTTCTGCAGTTATGTCATCGATGGGAATGGCTACTGACCATCGTGAAAAACGATTGATGCATGTGAGTACGTAGCGGTGATTATTTGACGTTGGCAATGGGCCAACAAGATCGATGTTGATGTTTTGAAATTGTCCAAAATGGTTCTCTTGTGTCGTACAATTTTGCATTTTTGGCATTAAATGCAAGACGACGCCCATTTTGAAATGTCAGCTTTCATGTTGGACCAAATATATTTTTCGGTGATCATTTTGATTGTTGCCCGCTTCCCTGGATGTGACGCATTGTGCAATAGTTCGAAGATTGATTTGCGAAGATTCGAAGCAATGTATGGACGTATGTTGTCAGTTGACGTATCCCAATGAAATTGGAGACTTGAATTGGGTAATGATACCCGTGCAAGTTTTAACGACGAACTTGAATTTTTCAGAATTTGTTCAAGTTATTTGTCGTCGATTTGCGAGGATGCGATGAGCTCGATGCTTAAGTCGTTTGAAATGGTTTCATTGCGTGAGAGTGGGTCCTCAATAATATTATCCCTTCCGGATACGTGACGTTAATCAGTTGAAAGTTGACCGATAAAATCCAAATGACGTAGTTGTCGTAGCGATGCTTTGTCTGGTTTCTGTAGAAACGCAGAAATCAGCGGCTTAAGATCAGTGTAAATGATGCAGTTTCCACCTTCGATCATGTATTTGAAATATTTAATTGATTGATAGATGGCCAATAACTCACGATCATAAGTGCTGTATCTTATTTGCGGGTTCGTCATTCTTTTTGAGTAAAATCTCAATGGCTGTAATTTATTGTCCACGATTTGTTGCAGAACTGCGCCTACAGCGAAATTACTGTCATTAACATGAAAGTACCAATTGGGCTCCCGTTACTGGATGAAACAAACAAGTAACAGATGCTAAGTCTGACTCGTATTTTTCGAAAGCTGCGTTAGCTTCGTCGGACCAACCAATCAGTGATTGGTTCTTTTTTTGTTCTCCCTAATTAGGGACTGTAGTCTTCCCTGTGTTGCAGGTACATTTGGGAGGAAACGCCTATAAAAATTCATGAACAGTAAAAAAAACCAAGTTCGAACGCTTTCTTTGGCTTTTTGAAGTTCAAAATTGCATCAACTTTTTCGGTTTTTAGAAGTATTCCATTTGCGGTTATCATGTGTCCCAAAAATGGAACTGTTGGTTTGCCAATGTCGCATTTCACCATGTTAATTTTTATATTGTATTGTTGCAGACTATTTTAAACTAATTCTAAATGTGTGCGATACTCCGTTTCATCCTTTGACGCGATCGAAATGTCATCGATGTACACATAAACAAAATCTAAATCGTGAAAAATCTGGTTCATGTAGCGTTGAAACATTTGTTAGGCATTGCAAACACCGAATGGCATGAATTTGAATTCGAAGAGACCAAATGGCGTAATGATAGCTGTTTTTTTACGGCTCTCTTCGTCGAGTGGTGATATGCTTTGATGAGATCAATTTTTGTGAAAATGGTTTTTCCAGCAAAATTTTGAGCAAAATCATGGATGTGTGGAAGAGGATACATGACGGAACCGTTATAGAGTTCAGTCGTCTATAATTACCGCATGGGCGCCACTCGCCATTGTTTTTTTTTTTACCATATGTAGCGGACTGGCCCATGGACTATTACTTGGTTGACAGATGCCTGCTCGCATCATGATTTCAAATTCCTTTTTTGCAGCATTTAATTTGTCGGTGTCTATTCGACGTGCGCGAGAAAGTATGGGTTGTCCATTTGTAATTATTTGTTGGTTGACATTCGACGTGAGTGTTGGTGAGTTGAATGATGGCGGTTGCGCTATATCCCTAAATTTATCGAATATGTCAAAAAATTGATTGATTTGTTGACGGTGCTGATCCGTTGATAGGTGGCCAGTTGATAGATGCAGTCGACTTTTATTTTTGTAATTTGATCAATCAGCCATTTGTACTTAATATCGTATAGTAAATTGAAATGGTCTAAAAAATCAGCGCCAATAATTGCTTGTTTGCCGTCAGCGGTAACGAATTGCCAAGTGAAATTTCTGCAAAATCCCAAATTTACGTTTATGTGTGTTTTTCTAACTGTTTTTATCATTGTGCCATTTGCGGCGAAAAGTTGATAACCATCGACGTTTGAAGTGCTACCTTAGTAGGCCTTTGGGATAACGGAAATGTCAGCACCCTTGTCAATCAAATATTTTCTGTTACTTTGGCGATCAAAAATGAAAAGACGTTTACTCTATGAAAATAATTAGTTTTTTGAGTCCTACTAAGTGGACGAAAATTTACAAGGTTCGGTGCATTTTTGTGCCATTGCACCGAACTTGAAGTGATAATAGCAATATGGACTATTATTGTTACTACGTGAAGTGGATCGTCTGCGATCTTTTGATTTAACGCGACTTTGTGAGCGTCCGCGATTATTCGAAAATTGGGCGCACTTTTTTGAAAGTTCCTCAATCTGATGTGTTAAAGCGGAAATTTGAGGTGACATGTCGTCAGAAGTTTTCCGTGTAGTAGAGAGCGTTGCTGCCTCGCAAATTCGTCAAAACGTTGTAATTTCTAAAATTTTGTCCGCCGTGCTTGCTATTTTTGTAAAATCGCCATCAACAGTGAAGATCACAGGACGAATTTGTTCTGGCAAACGTTCAATCCAAAGTGTTTTTATACTTTCATCTGAGAGGGCATTATTTGCCAGCTCGCGCATTTTTCGAGAAGTTGTGGTGGCTTGGCATCACCCAATTTGGTTTCTTTTAACAAAATACGCAGTTTTTGCTGATCAGAATGTGTGAATTCGGCTAAAATTCGTGTTTTTAGTGTTTCGTATTTATTTACGTAGATATTGTGGATCCAACGATTCCAAAATGTGATTGAATTTTCGCCGAATCGGTTTGCATGGAAGTAAAATTTTGGAGCTGTTTTGATGAATCGTGCTGATTTGACAGATACTCTGTGAGTTTGATTTGCTGAATTATTTAGAAAAATATTACTTGCATCTTGAAATTCTGGCGATTGAGGATTTTCCTTCGGTGAATTATATAATAATATTATCTTTGTATATGTCGGTCAGGGTGGTAGTTTTCCACAATTGCCCATTTCCTTAACAAACAGTTTGCTTGAATTCTCTCGCAACGATTTAGATATCCAATTTGGGTTCAGAACTCTGTTACTTCTGTTTACTACGATTGCTGACGCTGACGCCACAGATGTAGTAACTTCCAGGCAAACCTAGCCTTCTATGATTGCCGATTTTGCTGCTGCTGTTTGACTGTTGCTGTTGCGTTAAGTTTATGTTAATGTATGCTGCTGTTTGACTATTGCTGTTGCGTTAAGTTCACGTTAAATAGTATGTTAATATATTTTTCTTCTTTTTGCCCTTAGTACGCTTTTAACGAATTGCGTATTTGAGAAATAACAGTTCTTAACACTTTCCCTTGAATTTTACTTTAACATACGTACATATATGAGTCGCACGATTTAGATTTCAGACCGCAATATACACATCACGTCGGGATCACCAATGTGGTTTTTAATATAACCAACTAATATATTTCACTTTATGTTAAGTTAGCGCGTGTTACTGATGAGTGCTATCGTACGACTGACTTTGCAACGCACATTTGTTGCCATCGTGGTCGGCCGTGTCCAAGTGAATGCTAATGTATATGTGTAGTATGTGTAGTATAAATGTTGTGTGCATGTTTGTATGACTATTTGTTTGAATGGTTTAGTTTTTAATCCAATTGCCACAAACTCATGTACCATCATTTTACTTCAACAGGTCAGATGTATTTCTGGCAAATAAAATTCGGTTTGTGGCTATTCTTAGTTAATTTATATCTGTTATATCCTTTGTATAATGTTGGTATCGTCCAGATTGATATTTTTAAATTTTGGTTATTAGTTTTCGTTGTAGTCGGCTTAGTTTATGTTTATGACTAGGCATTCTTGACTACTACCATTGTGCTCTAGCTTTTTGTTTCTTAATTATTATATTCCATACATTTGAAGGATAATTTTATTGTTTTGTAGTCTTCCTATAATGTTTAATGTGGGCTTTTATGACTGAGCTTTGTATGTTTGTAGAAAGGTATTATATACACTCGGTCGACTTCGTGTTCTATTTTTAAGCTTTGCTTAAAGTCAGTCAATCAGTCTAGTTCATTTTTAAATATATTCTGTTCCACTATTCTATTAATGCAATAGCGGATTAGAACATATTTAGAAATACGAGCATAAACTAAGGCCTTTATAAGAATTTTCAATCTTTTATTTATTTCTTGGAGAATGTTATTAGTCTGTTGCCAAAATTAAGAGTGAGTATCTTTAGAAAATAATGCTGGAGGGTGAATAAACAAACTGTTTACATTTAATGGTTACTGTTATATTGTCATTGCAGGTACTAATGGTGCGGTTCTTATTGGCTTTTTAATTGGTATATATTACTTTCATCAGATGGTATTTTAGCAAATAATTAATTTTTAGTTCATAACTTATAGATATTTCTGGTTAGGACTATGGTATCAAAAGAGTTAGCTTAATTTATAGCAGTTGTGTTCATATTGATGGCTGCTTTGGAGTGCGGGAAAATATTATTTGCTGTAGAACGTTATATGTAATAGAGTCTTTGTAGTTTGCAAGGTTATTTCCTGTATATAAAATGTATTTTGCGGGAGTATATATATTTTTAGAGTAGTCGTTTATAAAGCTTCCCCTGCAGGAAGGACTTTATATGTCTGTATTCTTGGCAATAATGATACTGGACGATATCTTTAGTTCGATAAGTTTCTTCTAGGTAAATGTTTGACTTCATAACAACAATTATTATTCTTTCATTTTATAAGTTGTCATCAATTACATTATATACTTGAACTGATATCGATGAGCATACATGAACAACCGAATTATTACCTAGTCGATGATATTGCAGAATGTTTGATATGAATGCTTTCGGTATAGTCAGCACTTGAGAATCTTTCACTTCCACCAAAATTTTCAATTTTATATTAATGTTTCATATCTTTAATTTTTGCTATAAAATATACATGTATTTTCGAACTTTCGAAACAACTACTTGATATTGTCATATTGAATGATACAATATTTATTTGCTACATACGTAATTATATATAAAAGTAATAAATTTGTATAAATATCTGTGTACTTAATTATGGACAATATAATTAAAGAAAAAGTTCTTATATTTCCAACTATAAGAACTTTTTCTTTAATTATATTGTACAAAATGCAGATTTGTAAAAACATTTTTTTTAAGTTAAACCTGAGTCAGATATAAACTCTTCTACGATATTAATACAACATAATTATAAATGAAATATTGGTACATTTTTCGTGTCTACTTTTTGAATATCTCAACGTCAATTATACTTCATTTGCGCAATTATTAAAAGTTTTTTCTTACTCAACCTTTAAAAGACAGTTGCTTTTATGAATTTTTAAGGCATTACACAATTATGTATGTAATACCATACATATGGATTACACAATTATGTATGATAACATATATAGTAAATTTTAATGAGTTTTGAAAAATATTTTGTTAAAATAAATGCAAACGTAGTCATTTTAGAATAAACGTTCACATAAAAATTGACATATGTAATATTAATATATTTGAAGAATAATAATCAGACTTATTATTCTGTAAGAAGTAGTCCAGTTTATTGTTGTTTTAGACTAAGAGATCGTTTAATTTTATAATTTGAAATTTCTGTAGAATTGTAAAATATATTATTCGATAAATATATTATTCTTCAGCAAATAACTCTACCACTATTTTAAGGAATAGTTTAAATATATCTGTAGTCATCCTATAAGCGTATAAAAAAAGTATTTTTTTTGGGAAAAAAATCATTAATATTAAATTATTGTAGTATATTTCCTTTCATTTTTATTAGAATTTTTTCTTTTAACTACTATGGGAATTTGCCCCCTGTTCGCTTCGCTCACCAACCCCATCCATCCTACGATCGCTTTGCGATATCCGGGGGACCCATATGTCAAATATTCTACTTTCTTTCCGGCTCAATACAATCCTTACATCAATTTTTGCCTTTTGGCCTTTTTTTCATATTTAGTCGCATGGTAATATTCGCGAGCAGCTTTTCTCTTTTCAGGTTTGTTTTCGTTATAATTTTTCATTACCTTTTTAATTTTCCTTTCTCGATTTTTTGCATAAACACGCTTCCTCGCAGTATTCTTTTCACTAAAATTTAACTTTTTTCTACCCATGTCTATAACATCCTTAGATATATAAATGACTACAAAAAAAATGACTTTAAAAAAAATGACTTAAAAAAAACACACATATAGAAAAAACAAAAATTCATACATACATCATAATAAAATACTACAAAAAAAAGTTTTTTTATATAATAGAGGGATGTGTTCATGTAAATGTTTATACAAGGTGTTCAGAATATAATTATAGTTTTTTTAATTAATTTTGGCACAGATTCTGTAAGTTCATCATCCTTGTACTTGACCATAATTTGTAAGAAGGTCTATATTATATTTTGAAAGTTCTTTATGTAGTTTATTCTGTAAGTTGTTCCGTTTTGTTTTGTCTGTTGTATTCTTGATCATTGTTAATGGCCTCTTATATTGCATTTTTGTGGCATAATAATTGACGGTTGACATAGTTAATTTGATGATAGCTGAATGTGGAAATTTTTAGGAGCAGGAATTGTAGTGTTCTGTAGTATTGTAAGTTTCTGTACTTTACGAAAATATTTATTCACGCATAGGTGAGATTAAGGGAATTCATATGAATATTTTTAATAAAACAGTGATATTGTAGAATATATGATTTACCAATATAAAAAAAATATATTGTTAAATCTGCTGAGAAAGTTGTAGAAGAATAATTGTATACATTGTTAATTTCGGGTATTTTTCTTTACTCTTGCCGTTGAAATTATTTGCTTATTTTTGAAGCTGCTGTTGCTATTATCATCGTTGTTTATATTATTGTAATTGGTAATGTTGTTGTTGTTGCGGTTGTTCATTATTCAACTGAGATTAATGTTGTTGAATTGGTTACTGCTTTTGGTGAGGCTGTGTATTCTCCACAATAATATAGCAAATAATGTATTATTTTGTAATACAATACTGCTTTAAGTTAATGTTACTTGGTGATGATATATTCTAGAGCAGTCTCTCCAAGGTTGACAGCTTCTATAACATGCGCATTTAGAAGATGTACGTTTTTCTTTTTATTACTCATCTGTGTGGTAATCAGCTACATATTGTGTTTATTTTGCGGTATGTTGGTTGCATATTATTTTACGTTCATACTCCTCAAACCTATGTCTTTTGTGGAACACCTTTTGGGTGATTTGAATATTCGACTCTAACTTTAAAGAGATATGATACATTACTCTATGATACATTGTTTTGCAATAATTTTTTATTGATGTAGGCGATACATTGTTTTACAAAACGATTATTGATGTAGGCGATGCATTTTTCTATGATATATATTTTAATTTTGCTTATGCAGTAGGTCCTTTAAAATCTTTATTGATTTAACATTGGATAGATTTGAAAGAAGTTGTAAAAAGTAATGCTTTATTATTTCAACTAAAAGTAAAGCTGTATTATTTCAACTAAAATTTATGATATCGTTATTAATTTTTTCATATTTTTCAGACTTTATTATATTATTGACTATATGCGTAGTAATTTATATAAAAGTTTTAACACATTTACCATATAGAGTAAAATTTATAATGATTTTAAATAGTTAAAGTTAATAATATATTGAGCTATATTATTCATTTTAATGAGGTTCTAAAAATTTCCGTTCTTGAATCTGCATACATAAAATATTTTTTGGACTCGTTATAACTCTATATTTTTAAATTGATTAATTTGAATTCTTTATAAATACGAATAACTCCGCAATTATCTTTCTCAGCAGTTATTTTTAGGATATTATACTGATATTTAATAGAATACAAATTAACACACTTATTACAAAATCTATTTTATTTGCACACAAATAACTTTTCTGTATACTAAAACCCCTTATTCAGCAAATAATTTTACGACTGCTAAAATTTCGGTTCTGACGACCCAGTCCTACTCTTATTACAACAAATAGTGACAGCAGAAATTTTATTTCATATCTAAATAACAATATAATTTAGTCACAATTTAATTTACATTTTTAATAATAAGTACTTTAATTGCAATATGGTATTTCTAAGCAAATTTTTATTATAAAAGCAAATTTATGCTTATTATAAAGAAAATTTTAATTATAAAAGCAAAACAGTACAAATTTTAATTGAAAAATTAATAAAAGTAATAGACAATATTTAAAATTAAAAACAGAGTTTAAAATAATAAATAAAATCAAATAGTTAAATTAGCAACAGGAACTAAAATTGAGAGTGGTCGAAATTAAAAGTGATTTCTACTTTGCTGGAGATCCAAAAGTAAGGAGCTTAAAAAGAGTTCACGGGCAATCCTAAATGCAATTGCAAATAATTATATTGTAAATTTTTCCTAGTTAATTAAATAAAAAATATATTTTTGTAAAAATTTAATTAATTTATATAATTGTTCCAAAAAATAAAAAAACATATATATTTATGTATATCATAATATTTTACATTTGGAAAATTTCTGACAGTAAAAATTTTATTTAATATAGATAAAAATAAAACTTAAAATTTATTCTAAAAAAAACAAAGCCAAAACAAGAAAATATCTATCAACGTAAAATTTTTTTATTTTAAATATAAAACCAAACAGTTCAAATTTGGAAATTCATATAGGAACTACAGAAACATGTAAGTATTTATTAAAAAAAATATAAAAAAAGAAAAAGAGTAAAGCGAAAAGAGTCGCAAACGAAACCAAAAAAAAAGAAAAGAAAAGAGGAGAAGACAAAGACAAAAATTAGTGGAGCTGACCGACGACATGTTTGGGAAGGCATTAGATGGAAATGCTGTCCCTGACCTCTCCCAACCGTCCTATGGTACTCCGTGGCCAATATATGTCAGGTACACCCCTTTTATTTTACAACGATGATCTTTATTTTATACCATTATAGGGCAAGCGAGCACCTGTGGGAAAACGAAGCTTGAATAAAATATCAATTATTTCTGATTCATTATAAGAAATTTTCTTTAATCACTTTAATTCTATTAAGTATATGTAAACATTCTCTATATTTAATTAATTATATGTATACATATATAGATATTATTTCTTTCAATCAAGCAAATAAAACTCAGTTAATCTTTCCAATATATATTTGTGTGACGAGAAAATTATTTCATTATTTATAAAATCAATTACGTTTTATGATAATTAGATATTATATTTTTCTATCTGAAAATTTATTTTATTACATTATTTTATATTTTAAATCATTATTTTGTGAATTCATATTTTGTCTGCAAATTATTTTATATTATTTAATTTAATATTATCAGTTAAATATGTTTAATTTTTTTAAAATAACAGTTTAACGGAAGACGAAAATAAAAATACAGAACCTGATCAAAAAAAAAGCACGGCCATCCGACTGTATTCACGTATGTTACGAAATGAAAAGATAAGAAAAGTAAAAGACATGCGGTAATGGAAAGGTGAAGAAAAGAAGAAGCAATATTTTCAGAAATGAAGATAAAAGTTAAAAAAGGAAAAGAGATAAAGGAAAGACACAAAAAAAAAATGCGAACGAAGACAGACGAAGAAGAAGAAAGAAATAATTGTCATATCCTTTCAATTAAAAATTTTTTTTTGTCTTTCCCCGCTTCTTTATTTACGTTATCACTATGGATATGTACATGCCTATATATATATGTAACACTATTTGTATCTGCCTCTTTTCTCTCGATCTTTGCATTTTCCTTCTTCTTTTGTTCTTTAAAATTTTAACATATTTTAATTTCTATTCTTCTTACACTCTATTACAATTTATTTGAATGTAATATTCAGTATATCTTACTCCTGTCCTATGACTACTTCATATTGAAGTTTGCTTCCCCACTTATGGTGTCACCCCGCTAGCTGGTGATGTCGGTTCTACTGTTGGTATCGTATAATATATTTTTGTTGTTGAATAAATCAATTTTCTAGGTACCTATATACTTGTAACTTATGTATATCACAACTTGTAAAAGTTGTTATATTTTTTTGTTTTAATTTAAAATTTAAAATTAGTATCTACATATATTTTCAGTAATGTATTTTATACAATTTTTCACACAAAAAGTCTTCTTTCTTTAATATCAGTATTTTATTTAACCAAATAATGAGTCAAAATTCAGACATGCTTAACCCATTTCTATTTTCATCAGTAGAAAATTAGTTATTCATTACCATAAAAAATGTGTTTTATTCTTTAAAACTTTGTACTAAAATTCACGCTATCATTTATTTTTTGTCAGAAATTGGTAATATTTATAACCGTATTTGTAATGAATTTAACATTTGTTTTAAATGTCTGTATGATAAAAAAATATATTTTTGATATTTTAATTTATCAGTAATGTTTAAAATTTAAAAAAAAATTCTTATAGTCACTGTTTTAGTTTAAAGTTACGCTTTTTAGTTTAATATTTATCACCATTAAATTTTTGAATAATTTAACAACAAAACTTCAAATAATATTTAAAGTTGAATAATATTTGAATAATTTAATATATAATATAACTAGAGGGCTTCACTCCCTGCTCGCTTCGCTCACCAACCCCCACCTCCCCTCCGGGGGCCCCTATGTCAAATATTCTACTTAATAGAGGGAAAACTACATCATAACAAAAATGCGTGACAATGTTCTCATTCTTTTTTCATGGCCCCCTATGTCCAAATATTCTACTTTTTTTCTCGCCCCATACAATCCTAACATCAATAACATTACAATCCTAACATAAGCTTAGTAAGCTTTTGAATACGTGTACTCTCTTTCATTCACTCAAATACGCTTACGCTCTTTCATGACTTCAAAAAAACACACATATTGAAACAACAAAAACTCATACATACATCATAATAAATACTCTTACGCTCTTTCATGACTTCAAAAAAACACACATATTGAAACAACAAAAACTCATATATACATGATAATAAAATTCTAGGCTATGAAAAACTTTTTTATATAATAATAGATATAGATATATTCAATAAGAAAGTTTATAGACTAATATGTGATATTTGCTTCCAATAAGATCATCAACGATTTATTATAAACTTGTTGCATATATTCGAAACTTGTTTCTTTTCAGTATATATTGTATTTAGTAGAAAACTAGTTTAATTATAGTTTTCTATTTATTTAGAAGTCATTTAATATATTTAATTGATTTTTTTTCTATTTATTTAGAAAATCGTATATTTTTTTAATTAAATAATATTTTTAAATAATTATTTTTATACATGTAATCAACACTTAACTTTAATTATAGAAACAATAATTAAAAAGCTCATGTCAACGTTTAATATAAAATGATTGTAAATTTGATTAGTACTCGTATGAACTCAATTGAGTATAAGAGCCTAAAAACCGAGTGTTATTGCCGAGTTATGGCGGACTGATACTCTCTACGGCTTAATACCATATGAATAGCGTGCCTATTTTCTATGCCACATGATGTCAGCTCAAACGTGTCATTTTTTACATACATATTTACGCCGATTTCGCCATTCATTCGATGAAAACGTCATCGGATCACGGACTATCCTATGGCCTTGTTGATTTGTGCTGACATTTTGACTGACTTCCAAATAATTAATGCTATCGCTAAGGTTATCTAGCATTGTCAGTTATATTCGTTATCTCTCAGTTTCTACTCAATATAGTTCATTGCCCTTTAACCAATGCTCAATTTTATTCTGACATCCAAAAGTATTCCTAATTATTTACTACTCTTTGAACAAGAAACAAAATAAATAATAAATATCTAGAAAAATTAAATGGCTTCTAGATTTGGTAACAGTTCTATAAATATATGAGTTTAGTCCAGTGCAATACGTGTCATGGCTACAGATTATCAAGTCCATTCTGTAAGAATATAAAATCATGACGGATAAGCCTTTATAAAGCAAATTAAAACACATATCAGAATAAAATTAAAACGGAAGATTCTTCTTCAGAAATAGTTATTATTTTTTATTTTTTTATTTTTTTCTATTTTTAGATATTTACAACTACAACATAGTAATAAGCAAATTAGAGCAATAGTATTAATTAACTTGAAAGGTTGTGGGGAGTAAACATCCAATGAAGTTTCTCCTGCTAGCGTGTGCTTTAGTAAGGCCTCAGTATTTTAGTAAATCACACGACCAGTGACACTTAAGTCTTCGATGGGTATTTCTAGGGAAGGAAATGGAGGATAGTTCTTGAACAAGAGGATTATTATGATTGAGGACACGGGAACGGAACTTTTTATTGCGAGATACTGCCACATCAAAAACAAATGGGACTTTAAGATCACGATAAATAACAGTATTGCGAACATAGAAGGGGACATCGACAATTGTACGGAGTATTTTTGATTGAAGTAATTGGATTGGACGGGAGTAAAAAGGCTTAGTAGATCTCCAGAGTTCTAGTCCATATGTCCATATGAGTTTCAGGAAGGTACTGCATAATAGTACTTTGCTGTCTATAGTAAAATTGGAATGTTTGTCTAGAAGTCGAAGTAGTTTTATGTATCGTCTTTTTCATATTCTCGTGAGTATTTTTGATTGAAGTAATTGAATTGGACGGGAGTAAAAAGGCTTAGTAGATCCCCAGAGTTATAGTCCGTATGTCCATATGGGTTTCAGGAAGGTACTGCATAATAGTACTTTGCTGTCTATAGTAAAATTGGAATGTTTGTCTAGAAGTCAAAGTAGTTTTATGTATCGTCTTTTAAGTTCTTGTCTTTTAAGTATTGTATATGGGTTCCATGTCAAGCGTTTGTCTTAGCTCAGTCTTAGGTACCGAGCTACGGTGTGTTGTGGTATGGCCCGGCCATAAAGGTATATGGGAAGGCATGACTAACGACGGAGAGTGAAAGTTACCTGGATAGATTAACGTTCATTAACTTTTATTCTCCATCTAGTAAACCAGTTCTGGAGGGTTTGGATTTGGATTTGGAGAGTTTGGGAAGCATGTTGGGGATTTTCGCTAGATGCGAGGTAGGACGTATCATCGGCGTATGCAGCAAACAAGATATTAGGGCAGATTGGGATATCGGATGTGTTAATGTTGTATAGGATGGGTCCAAGTATGCCACCCTGAGGAACGCCAGCCAATATCGGAGAGATATTAGAGCGTTCGTTGGATTTATTTACTTGGAAGTATCGGTTGGAAAGGAATGATTTTAGGATTAGGAAAGAGGTGGAAGGAAGGAATCTCTTGAGTTTCTAGAGTAGACGCGGGTGCCAAACTCTATCAAAAGCTTGGCTTATATCAAGAAACATACCGGGACAGTGCTCTTTTCTTTTTAAAGGGGATGCAATGAAATCGCCAACTCGATGACACTGCTGTGTAGTGAAGTGTTCGGCGCGGAAACCAAATTGGTGATTAGGAATTAAATTTGAAGATTCGAGTAGAGGATGTAAGCGGCGAAGGATGACTTTTTCAAAGATTTTTGAGAGTACTGGGAGGAGACTTATTGGCCTGTAGGAAGTGTGGCGGTTTATTGGTTTATTGGCCTTAGGAATCATTTTAATGATTGCAAATTTCCAGAGGATTGAGAAATGTATTGTTCTAATGATGGAGTTATATATTATGACAAGGAAAACTATTGCTCTTTTAGGGAGTTGTTGGAGTTTATTGGAGGTAATAAGATCATAGCCAGGAGCTTTATTTTTGGGAAGGACTCATGGGTAAAGGAATGGATAGTTTCGTCTCGATTGTAGTGCAATGAGTCCTGTCTAATATGTCCTCATGTGGAGTATATGTTTGTGCAAGGTGTTCAGCAAAAGCGTCTGCTTTATGTTTGTCCGTTTTGGCCCAGGTTCCGTCAGTTTTTCGTAAAGGGTGCTTTGTTTTTCTATAAGATAGTATTTGTCTTGTAGCAGTCCACAAAGTTCTGTTTTTCGTTAGGGTTGAAGTGTAGTTTCTAAAACGTTCTGTATTGTATTTTGTGATTTCGTCATGTAGTTCTTTTTTCAGTTTGTTCAGTTTGGTTTTGTCGCTGCCCATTCTTGTATATTGCCAATAAGCTCTTGCTTTTTGTTTTTCTGCAATAAGGCTCATAATTGTTAATGGTTTATTTGTCAGGTTTTGCGTAGATTTCGAGTATTTACTTTTTCGAGAAAAGGCTATAGCGTTTTGTAATAAGCATGTAAACTTGTGTACTGCATCATCAATATCTTGTTCTATTTTTAAGCTTTGTGCTAAGTCTAAATGCTCGTCAATATATTGGTTGAATAATTCCCAGTCAATTGGTCCATTAATAAGTGTCGGCGCATTGACTTTTGGAGTGGATTGGGAAGCGAGGACCAGTAGAACAGGGCTATGATCGGAGTTAAGATCTAGTAGTGAATTGATATTAATATTTGAGGAATTCATGGGACAAGCTATAAAGTAATCTAGAATGTCAGGAAGCTTAGATTGGGATGTATATATAACTAAATGTAAAAATATTTAATGATAAATTTTAATAAACTTGCTTGGATGAAATCTAACATAAACTCTATATTACAAGTTCTTTCCACCAGATTGAGCTTGATAAAACATCAAGATCAGTAAGTGCATTATTTACTAATAGGGACCTTTACAAATTCAAAAAATTAACCTTTGGTCTAAAAATGTCAACCAATAGTCTCCAACGCATGCTGTCTATAGTTCTAGCTGGTTTAAATAAGTATAATTCAAATATATTAATGACACCATAGTCTTTGTTTCACATTTATGCATCCATAATTATAACCTAGGTAGGATATTTAGAAGATTAAAAGAATATAATCTCAAACTAAACCCAGCCAAATGTAGTTTTCTAAAATCGGAAGTTATTTATCTAGGGCATCTAATCACAGCAGATGGGATAAAAATGGATCCAAATAAGAATATCACAATTAAAAATTTTTTTATTCCAAAAAATTCTGATGAAGTCAAATGGTTTGTAGAATTCTGTAATTATTACAGATGATTTATATCGCCATTTGCGGAATTAGCTTGAGCAATAAAGCAACTGACTAGGAAAACCATATTATTTAAGTGGACACCCGAGTGCACAATGGCATTCGACAAATTACGTGACTTATTAAAAAGCCCACAAATTGCGTGACTTATTAAAAAAAAGTCTTATATACCATATTTGACAAACAATTTACAATAAGAACAGATTCCTCAGATTATTCCTCAGAACTTGGCAAAGATATTCCAGCATCATATGCTAGTAGATTATTAAATCAATTTGAGCTAAACAATCCAATTGTAGAATAGGAGCTACCGATATTCATTGGGGTACAAAACATGGTAGACCATATCTATATAAAATGTATAATAGTTAACTTATTAATTACAAAAATCCATCATCGAAGCTAACTCGAACTCATCCAGATCTAATGGACTATGACTTTGAGATTTTTTATAAACAAGGAAAATGAATACAAAAGTCAACACTTTTTCCCGAATAAAAGATATATCACACTTAAAAAAGTTCATTTCCAAAAATATTAATGCAGTTACTCGTGAAATATAGGCTAAAACAATTATGGAGCTCTAAATAATATTGATAAAATGCCAACAATAAATAATTACAAAAATTAAAAAGAGAAAAAATTCTCTTGGGAGTTTACCTCATTATCAGATATGAGAAACAAAATACATACCTGATTTAAATATAGAGATGAACCAACCATTAAGAATAAATGATTAAATAAAAGGAATTCTATAGTAAATAGGCACTGAATATTCTAACTAAAAATAATAAGAATCTTAGCGTAAAATTGAATAAGGATTCAGTAGAATAGATTAAAATGATACTACATAAAATATTACGATTAACAAGCAGACAAAAAATGAATTGAATAATCACAAAATATTCGAGAATTTGATTATCTCGAAATTCATAAAGATGTTCAATGATATGCAAAGAAATCAAATATATCCGTTGTGGATATTGTTATATAAACTATCAATATAAATAACGGACGATCTAGAAATGAAGAGGTTGATTGAAGAATATCATGTAACTGGCACAAATAACTGCATTGACAAATTAAAACAAAACTACGTATAAAAAAATTATTTGTTATAACTGAAGCCCTAAACAGTAGCTTTGACACTGTGTCAAATCAAAATGTGAGACCACGGATACTATAGCAAGAATATACATAGATGTATACTTATCAGTTAATTTGAACTCACCAAATATGTTGCAGCGCTTCCAGCGGAAACAAAAAAATATTATACAATACAATAGCGCAAACCATAGCGGAAAAGTACATATTAAAATACGGATGCTTTAAGAAACTCAAAATCGACAAGGGTATGGAATTTACCAATTCTTTATTCAGTAACCTATGCAAAATTTATGAAATAGAATATGTAATGTCAACATCATTCCAGTATGAAACCTTAGGATCTATAGAAAGAAATAATAGAACGCTAAACGAATATCAATTGGAATATATGGATACCATATTACGGTTTTACATACAACATCACACCCCACGCTGAAACAAAATATACCCCTTTTGAATTAGTATTTGTGAAAACAATATTATTCCAATCAGTTGTATCAAAAGTTAAATTAACGATATTATATAATACAGATGACTATGTCAAAGAATTACTACTCAAGCTAAAGAGAGCATTAGCGATAGCGAAAGGAAAACTTATCCAGAGGAAATTAGTCAGAATCAATATAAAACTATAAACATGAATCCTGCTACGCTAAAAGTTTAAAAACATATCTTACTTACGAGTACATACGGAAACCTCATGAAAAACTAGAGCTCATGTGAAGGACTCTATGAAATATTAAAACGAGATGGTATCAATCCAAAAACAAAATCAAAAACAAGTTGAGAAACCGTTCATAACAACAATTTAAAAAAAATATACAGCTGAATAAACAAAACGTTTTAAGTTAATGAATAAATAATGCTACATTAACAAAATTTAATGACCGAAGGTAACTACATTATAATAAAGTAAATGAAAATAATTATAAATATATTGTAAAAATACGAACTTAAATAATACTATGCTTGAAAAATGTACGATATGAAAAAAAACGAATTTTTTAAAAAAATTCAATGAATTAATAAAATTTATTAAAAATAAAAAAATATTAAAACGTAAATATTATAAAGAAATAAAAACATAAATTTGTTTATCATGAATAAATCATAACATATAAGATAAATTTTATAAATATAGAATATTATATAATACAAATTGTACAAGATAATTAAATTTGTTAAGAATATAAAATAAAATTTGTGTAAAATTTGTTAAATATAAGAAATTATCAGATTTTATAAAATATACAGCTATTCAAATATATGAAAGAAGTAATGAATATCATATACAATAAACAGAAAAATAAAAATTATAATTTTAAAAAATTTGGAAATAGGTAAAATATAATGTTTAGAAATAAATTATTGTAATGAAATTATAAAAACAATTGGCCAAAATTATTTTCGCTATTAAAATGGAACGATGGTTTGGTTATCCACTTTTTTATTAGTGGAGATTATTTTCTCTATCCAAAGAAAATTATTTTCTCTTTGCGTACCGGTGGGATGGAGTAATATCTGAATAATTCCCACATGCATATTTACTCAAGCGAAATTTAATATATATGCATATATGTAATAATAATAACTGGCTGAAACCTATTAAATTTACTATTACGACGGTCATTCAACAAGTACTTAGCTTAACCTACAAAAGAAAAACGAAAATTTTGGAAAGGTGGCAATTTATTTTTCCATATAATCTCCTTCAAACTTGATATGCTTGGCCCAGCGATGCTCTTACTTTTTTAACCCGTCCAAAAAAAACATTTTCTCGGGGAAAGCAAAATAGGCCTCCGTGGCGACGATGACCTCATCATTCGACCCAAATCTATTCCCGGCGAGTGATTTTTTCAGGTTTGGAAACAAAAAGTAGTCATAGGGGGCCAAATCTGGAGAGTCCGGTGGATGGGGCAGCAATTCGTAGCGCAATTCGACCAATTTGGCCATGGCGACGGCGGAGGTGTGATCCGGCGCCTTGTCGTGGTGGAACAGCACTTTTTTCTTCGCAAAGCGGGGCCGCTTTTTCTTTAATTCGATATCAAATCGACCCAATAAGTCAGCATAGTAGCGCCCCGTGATTGTTTTACCCTTCTCGAGGTAATCGATGTGGATCACACCTTGTGAATCCCAGAAAACGGTGGCCATCACCTTTCCGGCCGATCGAACAGTCTTCGCCTTCTTCGGAGTACATTCGCCGAGTGAAGTCCACTGTTTCGACTGTTCCTTGGTCTCTGGTGTGTACCAGTGAATCCATGTTTCGTCGACGGTCATGAAACGATGCAAGAACTCCGCTGGATTGCGCTGAAACAGTGGCAAACACAGCGCCGATGTGGTCTCACGGTTGCGCTTGTTTTCCGGTGTGAGCAAACGCGGCACCCATCGCGCCGACAGCAGTCTCATGCCAGTTCTTCGTGTAGAATATGATGCACCGTTCCTTCTGCGATGCCCACAGTCTCAGCTATCTCGTGAACCTTCAATCGACGGTCTGCCAACACGAGATCGTGGACTTTTTTAACGTTTTCCTCCGTAGCAGCCGTTTTCGGGGCACCTGGGGCTCATCAAAAACCGACGTGCGGCCACGAGCAAACTCGTTGAACCAATTCTTGACGGTCGCCATCGAAGGAGAAGAGTCACCATACACAGCATCCAAGCGATCTTTGATTTCGCTGCGCGTTTACCCTTCCAAAAACAGGAATCTAATCACCGAACGATATTGTTCTTTTTCCATTTTTGTGCAACCGACCGACACGCTCGCTTTCAAAGGCTCTCAAAACAAAACTAATGAAGGGAATCGACTGAATGAAGGAAATTAACAGTAGGCTACTAAAAGAATGTACTGCACGGTGGTAAATTTGTTTTGTGACAGCAGTTCTATCGGGCGGTGAGACTAAGTCTCATCGCATTGAAGAAACTGATTAATCTCCTATATGGTACATAGTGCAATCTAAGTACTTATCAATCGTGAGACAATTTATGTTCCCACAATTTTAGAAATGTGAATTCCTCAGAGACACTTGCAATGATTTATCTTCTCAGAGTATATCTTGCAATGATTATACTTATTGGAAATACTTAAGTTATTATGAATAACTTAAGTATTTCCAATTAGTATAAATACTTAAGTTTTTATAAAGACTGGGCAGTAAAAATTAAGATTTCAAAGCGACATCAAGTCAAAACTGTTTAATAAAATAAAGACGTTTATAGCAATTCAAATACTTTGGTATATATTGAAGATCAGCGTTATAGCCTACAAAAATGAATTTTTCTTTAGAGCCCGTCTTTAGATTGCGTAATCACCAGTAAAGGCACAAAATGCCTTAATGCTCAACGTGAGTCTGCTTTGAGCTGTAATACCATCTTTACCACAACTAGCGGAGTTGTTGATAACAGTCGACTTTTTTAAATAATGAACAAAAATTGAAAAAGAATATCGAACTAAAGATACAAAATGTATATTAGTGAATGTCTAAGTCTCACAATATAGCAAAAACTGGTCATTATATCTTATTCATTTTTCAAGATGATTTTACGTTCGTAAGTATTTGATATCGCAGATAATTTGGGAGCTTTTTTTTAATCAAAATATTCCTCATTTCTTTTTGAAGTATAAATGTGCCGAAAGTCTGTCGGGAGTTATGCAATATAATCAAGATGCCGTGCTTAGCATGGATGTAGCTCCGTTTTGCAGCAAATTACATTGGCAAGATATTTGTAGTCGGTAAAACTGGTAAATTCAGGATGTAGTTGTCGGGGAATTTATGATACGCTGAATATATACGCTCGGCTGGTCAGAGTTTTCTAGATAAAAATGCAAGAGAGTACCAACTAGTTGCCGATGACTCGTGCAATATGGCGCCGTCGGTCTGACGCGTCGGTCGTGGTACTATATTTTTTGTATGAGTAATGGTGCGCGAGTAAAGTGGCGTTGACCAGCATACCTTTCATCTTTCGAAACGTGGAATTCAGTTTATCCGCCCAAATCAAAACTTTATTTTTTACATAAAAAGTACGTATAAAGGGGACTGAAAAATTCTACCATCCTAGGTACAAATCTGTAATAATAGTTTATCAAAACGATGAAACATTGTATTTATTTGATCGATCTTTATGAGACCGATTTTCTTAAGGACAAATTCCGTCTGCTGTAATAAGGTGACTCAAACAATTAAGGTCCGTTGTACTAAAAATGGACATATAAGGATTGATCATAATCCCGTAATATAATGACCTTCGACATAATTGACGAAGATGCTGTATGTGCTTGTGTGGATCTGTACAAAAAATAAGTACAATATATTATATATATCCTCGATAATATTTATTGTATTGTATTTGTTATAAAATATATATTATATTATAACAAAGACAATGTAATATCATCGACAAAATTTACTCATAATACGCTGGAAAGTTTGCACTAATTGCTGGAGATCAAATAAACTGAAAAGACCAAAAGGTTTTGTAAATGCGGTTTGTAGACGTTTTATTTATCTATCGGAATTAAATATTGCGCACCTACTAAAACCATCTTTGAAAAAAATTTACAACCAAATTGAACGTATGGCGAAATCTTCTAAATGCATTATTGGGTACGGTCAGGAAATGTGTTTACATTCAATCGATAGTAATCTCCACACGGACGCCAATCCAACTTGTTTTTCTTCCGCATAATATGTAACGGTGATGCAATTGGCGAAGTTGTTAGTTGGCATATTCATATTTTCACTATTATCTGCACTTCTTTTTAACTATGTTATATTATGTCTAGCTGTATCTAGGTATCGTTACTTCGCTAACGGAAGCTAGTCTTTTTTAGAGATGTGATGCACTACTGTATGCCATACATATTTGAAATATTTTTTTGATTACACTAGCTCGAGAAATTCCGTTAAGATTGCCAAAAATTTATTCTGCATTAAGTAAAGTTTAGGTGCAGTAGTTTTAGAATCACGTCCAAGCGTGTTGAGCGAAAGTTTGGTGGTTGGACTATGATTTATTTATTTTTAGATCTACTGCTAGCCTATCCCTTTTCAAAAAGTCCGCGCTCATAATTGCGGGATTAATGTTAGCTTATAAGTGTTCATGTATGAAATTTCGCCGAAGTCCTTAATTAAGTTTTAGGATCTTTGACCAATCGTTTCTATAATTAAACTGTTTGCAGCGGAAATCAATATTTCATAAATACCTTTTTAAAGTAATTATTGGCAAATCAAATGGCTATTATACTTTTTCCTACTGGTAGCCGCAATATACAATATATTACGGTAACTATGATATTTTGAGCTAAAATTTTACGATAAAATTAATATATACAATAACCGGATGGTAATATTCGCTATAGATTCTGAAGTAATTCAGAGTGATATAAACAGTCGAAAATATTTGAAATGTTAAAAAATACGTCAGGGCAGTATTTCTTTAACTCTAGCCAGTACGCTATATAATCGACTATGCGACAACACTGCTGGATGGTAGAATATTGTTTTCAATTTTAAAGCTTATGATGGGTATACGTAATCAAACTCTCCATTTCAATAAAAGGATAAAAAGGTTTTGAGATTGTTTTTTTTTCAAGGATTTATGATTAGATAGGAAGAAAACTTATGAGCTACAATGGTTTTTGTCCAGATCATTTTGATACAATTTTAAATGTAAATTATTTAGACGAGGATTTCTTAAATATTTCTTTTACTATTTCTGAAGTTATAAGAATATTCTAGATATTGTTTGTTAGATACCTAAAATTATTTGGATTGGACTACGAGAAAGTGAAGAACTTATCAGTTAGACTAAAATTTAGAGGAAAATAAACTGATGCAATATTAAAGGCAAAATAAATAAATTGAAGGAATGCATCTACTGACTATAGAAATGTTATTGCAATTAGTAAGTGGAAGAAATGGCTTATGAAATTTATAATGAAGTTTGCAGTTTCACTCCAAGCTACTTTATCTGGATGACCAGTTACATATAGTAACGTATAGAAAGAATAATCTGAACATTTCTATAACTAGTTACATTTAGAAAAAAATAATCTGGATACTATATAATTTTAGCATAGTCATATCCTTAGTCAATAGCAGAAGAAATTGCAGCAGCACCAATATTTGTGCTTTCAGTTCTTTGCATTTCAATACATGTAGCACAAGCAGTGGTTATTCACATCAGTTTGTACAAAACCGCATTTATCTTACCAATTCTCTAACATTTCAACGTACATCTGCAGGGTGATCCATATACAGGAATATTAAATATACAAACTTTAAATGCAAAAAAGGAATCAAGTCCATATCCAACGTGGTAAGCATTCCAATCTGAAAAAAATGGCATATAAGAAAATGTGAGGCAATTTAATTATCCAATAGATAATAAGTTTGCGTTCTTTCTCACAGTATGCCTGGGCAAGTCGGTAGTAGGAATAAAATAATTCGGAGCTGCAAGCAACTATTACATATATCTTAACCGGTAAACACAATCCTTGTTGAAAATTAGATCAAACTTAACTCGTATAACTTAAATTAAAAACGTTTAATATACAATATAATAACTTTTGCTATCCAGTCTCTTCTGGATAGCAAAAGTTATTATATTGTATATTAAACGTTTTTAATTTAAGTTATACGAGTTAAGTTTGATCTAAAAACCAAACAAGGGAAAGTAAATATATGTCAATTAATAAATAAAGTAAACAGAATAAAATTTATTTAAAAAAATTTTATGATATGTATTGCTTTAAAAAAAAAAATTTTATTCAATATATTTTAAAATGTCAAACACAAAATATAATCGGTTTTGAAAAAATAATGTAATTGCCAATTTTTGTGTTGCGTTATTAATCTTTTTTTTTGTAATTGTTATTAACCAATATATGAAATTTTTTGTGGCGATTTTGTGACGATTTTCTTTGCATATTTTCTATTAAAAATACATACACGTACAAGTGTATATGCATAAATTTTTCATATTGTATATTTTCTTTAAATAATATCATAATTATTAATTATTATAATTATAACGAAATAACATAATGCAGAAAAAACTATTGCAGTAATTCAAGTTATAATGAAACAACTAATATTTTTTTAAAAAAAATTTAAAACAATTACAAAATTATTTTTTTTTAAATTAATTTTTATGCTAAATAGAATTGTTTACTATACAAAAAGGAAATAATATTTGTATATATAGCTCTGAATTAAATAGAAAACAAGAGTATAAATTAACTTAAAGTGTATTTGTAATACGATTCAAAAAAATTGAGCTAAAATTTTACGATAAAATTAATATATACAATAACCGGATGGTAATATTCGCTATAGATTCTGAAGTAATTCTATTTTTATGCTAAATAGAATTGTTTACTATACAAAAAGGAAATAATATTTGTATATATAGCTCTGAATTAAATAGAAAACAAGAGTATAAATTAACTTAATGTGTATTTGTAATACGATTCAAAAAAATATTAAAATTGCACTTGGTGTAGTAGCAATAATTTTTTTATACTTGTTCTGCTATTATATTAAGTAATATATAAATATTAATTTGTAAAATGTTAATTCAAGGAGAAATATATGTATATATTGTATATAGATAAAATAAGTATTAAAGAAAAAAGCAAAAATATGAAAAAAATATATACACATTCATTTACATACTCACACACACCTATTTATCCCCTTTCATGATACACACATATATTAAATTTTCTTTCTTAATTTATTTAATTAATGTAATTTTTACAGGAAAATAAAGTAAATCACTTAAGAAAAAAGTTTTCAATTTTGAAGGATGAAAAAGAGGCAAAATAACGTTAAATAAATTTATATACTTTGTAAGAATTTTTGAATTATTTTTTATTTTTAAGAAATTTATAGCGAAATTTATAATTTGGTAGTAATGATTATGAAATATTAATACCAACATTTATTTCATCGATTCCTTGCTTCTGGGTTTATTACAAATCCTTTAATTATCGATGGGTTGACGATCATGTTAAGTCGCCGCCAGTAGAGGAACACTTCTCAGTATATTTGTAGCCAACATTTTTTCGTGGGTGGTTTGAATCACTGGTCCAGAAAGGAGTTGAAGTCCATCATGACTCCTCCAAAACGGCTTTTCTTCCCTTGATCCTACCAAGAATCACAGATCTCTCACTGTCACTTCAAAAATGAATCATAGAAATGACAAAAGGAATTTTTTTAAACATCAGAATTCAACTATCTTAATTTTAGTTTCACCATCCATTATTATCATTGTTTCTTATAATAATAATGTATCCAATTATCTACCTTTCTCTTCTCTTATCCCATGTGCATCATTCCTAGATAAATTGACATCTTAAATGCCACTAGAATAAAAAACACTGGTGTAATATTTATTTTGTTATGTTTGCGGGCGACTGCGATACTGGCAATACAATGAATACCCTCATTATATTCCCCAATAATAGCCAGCAAGTATGTCTTGGTATTTCCTCATCTTCTGGATAGTCTAATTTCCATACCAGACTCACCCCTCTTAGTTTTCACGTCCGTGACCAAAATCTATCTTCATCAGTAAAATATAAAAATTTTACAACATAACACATGCTCTCGAGTATTGCTTTAAGTATTCTCTATAATCCTTCAATTACTTCGTTGCTCCGGAATAGTTAACCAATTTTGTAACATATGAGATGTAATTTTGGATTAAAAAATGATCATCAGAAGCGGAAAGCTATATGACTGTGGCTTCGTATGTCTTCTAGTTTTGTTTATCTGACTTTTAAGTATAATTAGATTTTTAAGTGTTCATTCTTAACTAATATTATCTTTCTGAAATAGGCAAAGGTAAAAAATTTGTATGAAACGAGACTAAAATTTAAGTTTATACGTATCCCAATAATTTCGCAGCTATCTTATTAAATTTTATTGATAACTTAATACTTCTGAAATAGGCAAAGGCATGCAATTTCTATGAAAGAAAATTAAAATTTAAGTTTATTCGTATCGCAATAGATTGACAGCTTTCAAATTAAATTGTATTCATAAATTGGATCCAGGTGAAAAATTTTACAAAATAAAGAATTATATTTCGTGAAATTATTCAATAAAAGGAAATCAAGGAACTACTAATTTAATCGCCTAAAATATTAATAAATGTTGCCATGTAATTAACCACATTTTGTTCAAATTGAAAGTAGTGCCAATACAATTTATGACGAAACCCCGGGAAAGATTTATATTTAAAACGCAGTCTAGAAAGCCTATAATTATTATAACATATGATATTTCCAACCTATATTTTAATGACAGACAATTGGTAAAAGTGACCCACCTTCCAAATCATACTTGCTGTAGCACCAAGTTCTATTATTTATTTCTTAGCTGACGTAGTAATTAATGTTTTTATTTTCTAGCACAATTTTCTTATCCGGAATACTTTCAGATATAATGAGTTAAAAATTTGGAAAGGACCTGTCACAATTTTTAAGGCTATGTAAAATATTGATAAATGTCTATCTTCTATTTTCGAGACATGAAGAAATTGTTTTAGTTTTTTTCTTTCTTAAAGGAATAACGAAATATATAAGCTATTTGTAATATAAGATGTATTAGGTACCACCAAATTTTTGAAGGACTACAAAAAGAAGTTAAATAAGTTTATCTCATCATATGTCAAATCAGCGTGCTAAATTTATGTCTTAAGCATTGTTGGCTAATAGAGTAATATATTTGGCAGCGTAGTACTTTGAATTTGGAAAATATTTTCTGGTGGTTTATCATCTATATCTTTAGATGACAATCATAATAGATGGCTATAATATTATCGAGTATGAGTTTTGATCTCATCCTCAACTGCTACTCTAGTTTCCAAAAGCTCACCATAGGAGTTAGAGCTGCTTATGCAAACAAGCTGGAAGATGAGAAAATATGTAATAGGATCATCTAAAGCCATATCTATAAATATTAAAATCGAATTACTGAGTCCATCTAACCATTTCAGAAAAATATTCCTTAATTGACTGTGCAAAGTCGATGATAACTATATTAACATAGAAGAAAGATTATAGAATCAAGCGAAATAGTAATCGTATTTCTCTCGTATGAACTCGAAGATCATTTAGAAAATGGAGAGTTAATTTGCACCACACATATTGTATGAAAATTCCGTTATTTATTTTAAAGACTACCATTTACAAATTAAAATACTGAAATATGTTTTAAAGATATTACAATTTATAAATATATACAATATAGAGCAAATATTTATCACTTTATGTTAAGAAAATGATCCATTTACAAAATTTTAAATTATATATTTGCATAATTGTGGCTATCTGTCACGGATAATATGGCTAATATAAGTTTTGACCTTTTCAATTATGTATGGACTATTCTTGTAAATTTTATATTTCACAAAGGCCTATAATAAGAAATCAAACGGCATTAATTCACATGATTTTGGTACCCAATTGATAATAATTTCTCGGGAAATTTGACATCCATTGAAATTTTTTTCTAAAAATTGATTGTTTCTTCAATAGTTTGATATATAGTGGCATCTCGTTGAAACCAAAAATCGCTGGTATCCATATTATCAAAAAGATACCATAAATGACCGGTTTCTATAGCTGTGTTGCACACTTCAAAGACATTAATTGTAACACTAACCTCATTTTCGAAAAGTATGAACCAATAAGACTGCCGTCTTATCAAGTGCACCATAATGATTGTTTAATAACTGTTATAGAATTTTCCGATGTCCAAATATGACTATTTTGCTTGTGAAAATGACATTTGTACAAGATAATATTTTTTATCAATATTTATTTTAATGGTGATAAACAGGAGATTAATGGAATCGGCTAAATAAAAGAAGCTGGCTCTATACGGTTTCTAGATTGCACTTTTACAACTAGCATACACGGACATAGAACATGTTTGTTGTCTGGATGAATGCTCTTTTATGAGATGAACAATTTTTGTCATAGATATTACTTCACCAATTTTATCGAATGATTCCTACGAGGATAGTTTAATTCTTAATAAATTGTATGTTAAATAACCAAAAAGGTTGTATGTGTAAAATACGCATTCAGCCATTGAGAATAGTATAGATAGGGTAAGGATGTAGATATTCAAAAGATCAATGGACAATGAATATTCTTGGGGTATTCAACTTTCGATCTATCGTTTCTGCAAGAAATTATCATTTGGTTTTCCCATTTACGTTTTAGCGATAAGAGAGTATCATAGCAAGTTTTATATGGCTGAGTTAATCTCCAAAGACGAAATTAAAGAAAATAAGGCATATAACCGCATTTGGCAATCTGTGTGGTCAAATACAATTTTATACTTTATCTAAGTTAAACGATAGCCTTAAACTACAGATTTAACATTTATAGTTTCAATCCCAGAAGCATAGTTACAGTACCGCTACGAAACCTAAAAGTATGTAGATAAGAGGTAAGTTTCTTATCCAGAACTTGATGCAATTTTAATATTGCCAATTATTCTAGAATCTTGGAACGGCAAAGAACAAGTCAGATTATTCTATAATTGTTAGGCGAAGGCCGAGAAAATTTAAATTATGGTATAGGAACCCCAAGCAACAACTTTCCAAATATTTTGAAACTGAGATAATTGAAGAAGGATATCCACACTGTTACAAGTTCCTCAGCGATGGCAGAGAATTTAATTATATTTCTATTTTCAGTCTCATACAATGAAATAATCCGACTTATTTCTTTCCATATTTTTGGTGGCAGTACAATCATACCAACCTATTCGCTTGGCTTATTAAAGTACCATCATATCTTTAGTAGATTTGTGTCTCAACTTGAGAAAATAAATCATAGTCGGGCAATGGGAGCTATACTTTCAGGGCTATATAAAATCTTCTAGATTTGATTTTGTATCAGTTATTTACCCAGTTCTCACATGGATTAACTATTAGTAGTGGGACACTAAAATCAAATTGAGTTGCATTGGATTCAAGGTAAAGTTTATATGGTTTGTTTAGAGTAAGCTAACAGCTCTAAGAAAGGCTCCGTCTGAACTGATTTTTAAAACCTGCCCTATCAAATTAAAAAATATTGCAAATCCTAATGAGGCTAAAGAAATTGTACTAGGTGGACTCTAGCTGAAGTTCGGATCTAAATTCTAGTGCATGCCTGTAGGAGTCTATCATGAGTAATTAGTGGGACCTCACTGCTACCAGGAATCAGGCTACCTTTCAATTTAGCCGCTAGTTACTAGGGGAACAACTGGTGATAATTTTGTTTATCGGACCTACCATACAATAATCTTTCTAGCTTTGTATAACTCTTTGATATAGCCCACTCCATACGTTGTTATCGAATTTACTGTATCGATTCTTATAAGCAAGGCCTAACTCTCTCCTTTTTATCTTATGCTGCTGAGACAGATGATGGTATTAGTGCTTGCTCCACTTCAGTATTCCATTAGTTGACAGGTTTACGTCCACCAGCAAAGGCACTCGACGTCACTGCAAAACAGATATTGACAACGTGAGAGAGCAGATCTTTAGGCGTATTCCCAGTTATGCTATAGGATGGTAACTACTGCGTCATTAAAAAAACCTTTTTATTCAAATACCCTTATCACTCAACTAATTGTGAAAGTCCTCATGGATATATAATCATACATGTTGGTAGACCTACATGTATGATTATATACTACATGTTGGTAGATTCTGTGTGGGGTATATTTAAATATACCCCACACAGAATCTACCAACATATTATACGTATATCTACATGTTGGTAGATTCTGTGTGGGGTATATTTAGTGCTGGCAGACCCGCCATATAGCAAAGGAAAGATTTTATATGGGTTATTTCTCGCACTGGAGAAAGTAGTTTTCTTATCGAACTGAATAAGTTAGGCCGAGAAATAAGAAGGTTTCAAGTAATATTCCCGCCTCTAGTTTATTACTCTGAATTCTAACTTGAAAGGTATCAAAAATATTGAAAGGTTATTTCTCTCACACCACCATAACCACTCTTTTAAGTACATTCTCGAAGTCGAATGAAGAGTAGCATGCACATATATATATTCCATTCATCCTCGTCTATGTAAACCCAGTTTATGGCTCCTGTATATATCTCTAAATGGCACTTTTCGGGTTTCCTAAGAAAAACTGGGCATTTATTTCTTCCCGTACCATGATTTATGTATTATCATCTCCATCCCGATAAAGTAGATAGCCAGGCTTTTTGCAACAACTTTTACGAGATGTCCTTCACCTGCATAGTTACACAGACAACCAAGGCAATTTTAACATTTAACTGTTTTATGGCTTTTGCAGCTTTGACCATAGAGAGATTGATTACTCTTATTTGAATGCCACTATAAGCCCTACGCATCGATTTAATGACAGTTATCATTCGCCTTCAAATTAGTAGAACTAATAATTGTTCTAGTACCTCAGCAATATCTTCTTTAGGTGCAATCTAGTTCAGATCTTTTAGCTCGAAGTTTCCTTCCTCTCCGCATCGTAGATGCAGCTAAGAGCGGTTAATGCCATTGTAGATTCTTCTCAAACGGCAATAGTCTTCATGTCCAAAGCAGCGCAAAGAAAATATTTTTTTTTGGTTGACACAGACAGCATAGTGAAAGGTTATTATTTAACGTGATTTTGTTGCCAATGCATTAGACCACGAGTCGCCTACGACTATAGGGATCGAGATACGATCAATCAACGCACCACCATTACTGGCAGTTAACAGATAGAATCAGTTACAAGCTGACTCTCCACCTGCCGGTGGCGAGGACTATCTGAACCTCTACTGTCATAAGCAGTGACAGTGCCCGAGATAAGTGCAATGCATTGCTACATTTGCCAGTTACCTCACACCTGCGATCAGAAGACCGTATCCGCGACATGGGTATTAACCACAACCACCACGTTGCTGCCAAATGGCGCCTCACCTCGATCGGGCACAGTATATTCTACTGTGGGGCTCCCGATCCCCGTGGTACCCATTTTTGTTTTAAGAGTACTTTGGTTTGTACTCCGCTCATAGACCTACGGTAAGGAATCTTGTAAACTCCTAGGCACCGCTAAGCCAGCTCAGGTACGCGGGTTTGCCAAAACCAGAAGGTACAACCGGAATCGACCTTGGTCTTTCACCCGGTTGTAGCCACCCTGCGTGTCATTCACGCACTCATTAACGCACCATTCTCATTCTTCTCTCAAACAGTGCCACGGCAAATGCATTCAAGCATTCATATCTCTCTTTCACACTCAACACACCACTCACATCCACACCCTCCTCATTCACCACGATTCCACATGCACCTAAGTCACGCAAGTCCCCATACAGGCTACACTCTACAAGAAGGTGCTTAACACTCTCCTCCTCCGCCCCACAAGGGCATCTAGCATCCGTAGCCAGACCACGCCTATACAGGAACCCATTCATACTGCCATGCCCCGTGAGCAAATACCCAAGGGACAGACCAAACTCAAAACCACACGCAGACGCAAAGCACATATTCGGAATGAACATGTGCGTCCATCTGCCATTCACACTCTAATCCCATCGTTGCTGCCATATCTCATGCATCTTGTTCAGAACCAGTATGCGCTGATGGTGCGGACTGAGATTCTGAACCTCATCATTCCCAACCGGACAACCTTGCAGCGAGACGCCCCGCCGCAGACGGTAGTGGATACTTCCACGCAGCACTTCCAGGTCCCATGGAATTTCTCCCATGAGAACCTGCATCGCCTCAGTTGAAACGGTTCTACATACATTCAAACACGCATACAGAACCAAACGCTGGACCGAATTAATGCCCACCCTCGCATACTGGTGGCGCATAATGTCGGCCCACACACAAGATGCATACATCGCACACGGAAGAAACACACTCTTATACAGGACCCTCACCGCTCTGAATTTAAGGCCCCATTCCTTGCGAAGTACTCGCACCAGCATGCCAACCAAACCGGCTACGCGCCCCCTTAGATGTTGCAAGTGAGGCCGAAAGTTCAGCCTCTCTCCCACCATTAATCCAAGGTACCTCACTTGTTGCACGTATCGGACCCCAACCGTCTCTAAGCGAATATTGGGCGGCCGAGTGGCCGCCAAAAACCCCTTCAACAGCATACACACCGTTTTCCTTTCGGAAACTTTAACACCCATTCTTTCACCCCATTCTGAAACAAACTGCATATAGCGGGTTCCCGCAACCTCTACTGCAGACCTACTCCCGCCCTCAATCAAGAGCAGAAGATTATCCGCATACGCAACCACAACACAACCGGTCTCCTCCAACCGCACCAAGAGACCATTCATCATCATATTACAGATGGCTGGGCCGGCCACAGATCCCTGTGGACAGCCACGCACCATCTGGCGAACAATCTGACCACTATTCCCACATACCACCGCATACCTTTCATGGAGGTAATTTCGCCACAGCGAAGCCTCTTCACATGAAACCTCCTCCAGTCGCTCCATGATGCGATCCCATCGCAGGCAGTTGAACGCACTCTTGAATAGATATAATTCCGTTGCGTTATTTTTTCCTAAGTTTCGGCTATCGCGATGCTGACTACTACTGTTGAAGTGCTACTATTTAACAATCGCCGTATTTATTTTAAGAATTGATAGCAATTACGTGAGGTTTTCAACATAATTTTCTTTTGTTGCAAACTCATCTAGAATCTCATCTATATTTAAACCTCATTTATTAGTAACTTTACCTCGGTAGTATCCCTTAAAAAATATTTAAGGAGCTCCATCAAGTATTCCATTTTTCTAACAGCTGCGCTACCCAGCATCATCTGTCCGTTTTCTCATGATATTAGTAGTAACGTATCGTGGCTCTTTCCATGATGGACGACCCTTTCTTTATCTGTCGTACGAGTTCTTCATATGTTATACTGCGCTAACTTTTGATAATGATATCAGTTATTCTTGCAGATCCCTGTATCATTTATATGAACCAATTTACGCTAAGGTATCTCCTGAGCTTTTGGTACTTCCGCAGTCAATTTAACTACAGTTATCACGAATATCTTACGCAAATATTTTTTACTTGCTCTCTTCTTTTTCAAAAAATATTGGCGAAACCTTACTTTTGTTTATTTTTGGCATCCGTTTTCTCATACCCGGCAAAGTTTGCGTACCTTTTATCAGCACAGAGAGTGCTCTAGCTGGTTCATACTGGAATTCAAATACTTGTGTTATTGCATAAGGTTTTCTGCGTCAGCCATTTATTATGTTACACTTATCATATTATCTGTTGCTGAGCTAAAGTATTAAACTATTTCAACATTGCGGTCATCAGATAGAATTGACTGGGAGTCCACTTACTTGCTGGATAAGGCTATCAATATTGGGAATCCTACACCCTGAATAGTAAGGTTATTTTTGAATGACCTCTATTTAAACTTGTATCAATATAATTTTTCTTACTACCACAAGATACAGTAGACTGGCCGCCTTTTAACCCTCTCACTATTGGCTAACCACTGTTCGATTTTATTTTGTTAGCTAGTTTCAGTCAGCCCCAGGTATGATATCGTGGTACCAATCAACTAGATAGGAGGTTCCCTATTCTTCACCTGGAGAGGTGATTCGCGGAAGTACAGCAACTTATCAGAGGTGTGTGTATATGTTCTTTAAGGTTAAGAAAAATAATTTTAATATGCTCTGGGGCCTGTTCTGCATAGTTTGGGAGATTTTTACAAACAAAAACCATATCCATATACGTTCACTCCTCTTTGCGGGCCACTGTCAGGAATTATATCACGAAGAATGGGCTACTAGACTTTCTAATATATTCAGATTGCAACATTAGTTTTTTGTTCACATATCATCTATGCAAGTAGATATTTAATAACCTTGTAGTAGTTGAGGTTTAGCTTCAGCAACCTAATCTGTTTTTTCTCATAACAACTTAAATGGCGTATCGGCAAATTTAATGCTCAAAACTACCAGCGCGATGTTTTTCATCTACCTTTCTATAAAGAAAACAGTGCATCACCGCATTTTTACTTTTCTTTGCTACATGAATTTCATCGCCATACATAAGATAGTTTATACTTAAATTGGGATTTTTACATGCCCTAGCCAAATTATCTAAGTTACTAAATAAACTACGTTACATTTACATTGAGTTAACGAGTCAACCGATATTACCTTGTTCTGGTTTAAGGATTTTTTAGTTAACTCTACGGGAAGAACTACCGTACCTTTTTCATGTCGGTATATGGTTTCTTAAGTAACTTTACAGTGTTTACCTTTATATCCTATTCGGTTTCCAATTATTTCTAAAGTGCTTCTCAAATATCAAACAGGTTGGTCTACTCATCATAATTCTTAAGTTCAACGACTCGTATGAATCTTGTTTGATTACGGTCTAATTAGATGGAGGATAGAGTATTATTGGGAATCTTTGTTACGTTGATGCCTAGATCCTCCGCATCACTTTTAATTAATGCCCGATATAAATTTTTGAATTCTTTTCAGTTTTCGATTGTTACTCTGTTCCATTTATTGTCGGAGGGTACTCATAAACTTACTCCTTGTGTAGCATTAGTACATGTTATTTAACTTTTAGGAGTTCTAGCCTGGCACTGTCAGTGCCTTGTTTTATACTCTCCTTATTTTTGAAATGTCAGCCCCTCTAAAACTACCTTACATATTCCTAAAACCCGAACTTTGTGTCAATCAGCAGCCCCATTTTTTTGGTAAACTCGCCTATCTACCACGCAAGGAGGTGGGGGTTACAGACTCTTCCCATGGAGACTTGTATCCTTTTCTATTTTGAAATAGTGGAAATGAATAAAAATAATAATATTATCATTTTTAGACTCCCTTATCCATCATGCAGAGAGGTGAGGGTTACTGACTCTTCCCATGGAGAGGTATATCTTTTTTTGTTATAAAATAGTGAAAATGATTAAAAAAAACATTTTAACCCTCTAAAACCACCTTACATATTCCTAAAACCCGAACTTTGTGTCAATCATCAGCCCCAGGTAATTAAGCGATGGTCCTGATATCACCTCATGATCGCCAATTTTCCTTCATTTTATAATCTACAATTTTAAGATTAACTACCACAAGCAAAAGTTGAACTGAAGAACAGTCTCATTAGATGCTTTTTGTCTCTTTCAAACATTTTCTACTACGGCCATGCTAACATTATTAGTAAATGGGATGGTTCTCACATCTTCTCTAATATGAAACATAAAAATACCATCATACATCATATTCTGCAATAGAGGACCCAAAATCGAGATCTGTGCGACATTCTTGGGTGTTGTTTTTTCCAGACTAGGGAAAGTCTTCATAAGACACCGTGGACTTCATCTACCATGGTGTTTGAAATTTTTACCCACTATGGTCAATCAATCTTCCTATACTTTCGCTATTCTCCGTGAGACTACCGTCATGCATAATATCATAGAGCGATGAGCTTCTATACTTTCTCATATATTAGGCTATAAGTTCGCCTAGCTTTATAAATTTTTCTATTTTTCAGAGCTTTTAATAATGTCCGAGGCGTAGTTTACTAATGCGAATCAGTTGCCTTTAGACTTCTGCTATATATCATAGATGCGCATCGTGTTGATTATACATAGTCTCTGGTATAATTTTCATAAGAAGGAATTGCTGAAACGTTTCTCTTTAGAAGAGCATAGGTATTGAAAGAAGATATGTTCAACATCTTCACTCATTGTATACCATTATATCATATTCGGCAGCTTCATTAATTTTAAATAGGAATGGGTAGCTTTGAATCAACAACAACCCGTAACCGCCTGTTTTACATAATGATCTACTTCTCCATGTAGCTTATAATCGGAGAGTAGGATACTTCCAAAAAACTATCAATAAGTAGGAGAACCAATTGCACCCATCGCCCTTTACTCGAGCCTCAGTACTGCTGCCAATTTGTATGATATCCTATTCTTCACTTACTCTACTTCCGGCGATAAAATCTTTTACTTTCATACTATAAGATAGATTGAGATGATATCTGTAATAATAAAAATGGCGGAATGAGATTCTGTGCTGATTGCCATAGTGGCTCTGAGAAAACAAAGACGATATATAGTATAGTTTTTGACCCGCATATGTACGACTCGCACGCTAGAGTTTCCTATCATATTAGAGCTGCAAAGAAATAGATAGACTAGATGACACTAGTCGAAATGATCCTAAGGGGTATATGTATATATATTTTTTATAATTATAGAAAATTGTATATCAATGAAACATAAAGCTTGAGACTTTAACCTTCTGAAAACTATATTAATTTATAAAATTTTTAAATTGCACCACGACTTTGCTCTATTTATTCTATTTTTGTTTAATGACTATTGTCGTGAAATTTTTAATAGCCTCAGAAGCCGTCTTCGAGTCCTACATAAGGCCCATACGATATAATTACCCTACAAGCACCCTTTTGTATCTTCTATATTTTTATTTGGAATCGGGTATAGTAAAACCACTCATGCCCCATGATTTCTAGCAACCCGATACAAGAACGGAATATTGGGCTACAATACAATTTTTAACGGTACTGGACAGCCCAAAAATATCAATATTCTCCCAAAAATTGAGATAGATATTATGCATTATCATCATCTCGCCGTGTTAACTACGGATCTACCGCTGTAATGAGACGATAAGAACTACTGCTATCATTAGTATTATATCAAAGATTGTGCCATGGCAACCTAAATTTATTTTCTTCCATCTACGATCCTCGCATCGCGTCATTAAATAGCTCTGACCTATATAGTAGTAAATCAGTATCGCTCCGGCTAATCGCAATTGCTTGATATTGCACCGTTTGGAATACGCGGGGCACCCTCAATATGTTCCTACGGTAGACTGATATAACTTCACGTATATAGTTTCTCTAATCAACATATCCGATTAAACTGTTCAACAACAGGGTTCTCCTACGCTGCCTGCGGTCTCCAAAGTTGGCCATTAAGCGCACCAGTACCACAATATTCTTCGATGATCTAGATATCGCCTCATGTTCCCTAATTCTAATGATAATATTTTCTGTACACTTCCTGTGTGTAATAAGGACTGCCCCTGTCTTATGGTCCACGAAATATCAATTATTTGAACGAGTTTACTTTATGCTTCAAAATTACGTTTGTACGAATGTATTATTTATTTTAAAATAAAAAAGACTATAAACAAATTTAATACGGCGAAAATAGATATCTATTTTTGCGTTGTGAATTTATAAAACCAAATTTAAATGTTGCGATATCTTTGATGATAAATACTGTATATGATAACAAAAAATTAATTTATTAAATATGAGAAAGATTTTAAAATATATGAAAAGTCTTATATTACTAACTTAACTAGAAAAGATTCAAGAGAAAGACAGTCGATGGCGCTTACATAATATAAGTAATTTAATCAACATATTTGTACCCTTCTTAGGATTTTCGTATATTAAATTACCAGTTATTTTTAAAAGAAAAAAGGTATGTGTTAATATTAAAAACAATAATAATGCTTAATTTGAATGGATTATTATAAACATATTATATCCACATAGCCAAATAGTAATAGAATAATATAATACCGTTGATATGATAATGTACAAAGCTGGATAGAATGTTATTTCCAATAACATTAAATAACATTATAAAATTTGAAAACAATAAGAAAATAAGTATGCATTTATATATTTTGAAATTAAAAAAAAAGTCAGTTTTAACTACATGCATCAGTCTCACAAAAGCTGCTGTACAGAAGAAAGTGATGGGAATAATGATAAAGAGAAATGTAGCGATGAGAAAGAGTCCTCTCCAATTTTCCACTTCTGCTGTTTAAATGATCTATTTTCAAATTAACAACAGAAAATGTAAAACATATACAATATTTTCGATCATTGTTTACACTTTAATCATATATTTGATTATTATGTTATTAATATTGTAGGATATTTTTTATATTCTCAGTTAATTTAATAATTAATCACTACCAAGCATACAGAAGTAAAAACTATCAATAGTGGTTTGCAAACGATTTGAATGAGATGGCAAATATTGTATTATATAATTCATTTTCATCTTTGATATACCCATGAAGGATCCACATGAATATCAACTTAAAGAACTACGTAAACAAATTTTCTTTCATATATACAGCATACAGTTCTTAAAGAATGACGCGTGGGTGATACACCACTGTCATTTAGCTGGAAAAGTACTGAATAATTTTTTTTTCAGTGTTTAGTTTTTAAATTTGCAAAAGTACAGAAATAAAAAACATATAGCTACAATTTCTTTGATTACTGGACAATCGCTCGAGAATAGACAATCAAAAGTAAACTTCTAATATACAATACAATTATAAAACTTATTTGAAAATATATAATTGAACTTTGGGACTCAACGGAAGGTTCCAATTCCTATCGCGTACAAGTCTTATAATCCAAGATTCTCTGTAAAATTATTGACGCCCTTTTTTATGTTTTTAACAACTTAGTACGTCGTGATCTAAATGTTCCATTTCTCCAGGACCTGTGCATTTCTGGGTATCAAAAATATCACTCCTATTTATCCTACCATCATAATATACAATACATTCCTCCTCGGAATTATTCATCGGAGACTTAAGAGACAATGACCTTGAGATTTTCTAGAGGAATCTAACTTCCATTTGTTAGAGAAATACCGATTGGTATTTACGCCTACTTCATAATGCGTAAGATTTGTAATGTTATAAAAATCTGCTTGTTACAATACAATTGTAGTTGCAGATAAAAAAATATAAAAATATTATACATTTTTTTATTTTAGTCGATAAATTGATGCTTGCCATTTATTAATTAAAATTTAGTTGATGTAAATATTGGTCACGATTATATTTTACGAAACTAATGCGAAAGGTTCATTTGAAATCACTTTTTCGAGCATCAGGGCTGGTATCTCGCTAATAACACGTATTATATTCTCTTTCAGGGCTGCAAGTGATACTCATTCATCGGCATAAATGAATGGATTCACATATCCTAATAAAAAATAGCCTAGAGGCATCAAATAGCACGATCAAGGCGGCCAACTCACCGGTCCGAAACATGAGATATATTGCTCACCGAACTCCCTTCTCAATATGTCCATTGTTTCACTTGCTATATGGCATGCATAGACAATATGTCCATTGTTCCACTCTCCAAAAATTCGACGCTTTGGCAGATCCTTTGACTTCAGTTCTTGCATAGACTATATTTGATACAGTATCAGACTAAAATTCTTGAGCAAAATCTACCACATAGTCGAGTAACACAATCCCAATTTCACCAACACGGCGCTACGGCAGCAATATTTTCCATTGTACGTATTCTACGCATAAACTTCTTGTATCACGTGCGATCTATCAAAAATAAATTATAAAAAACCAAACGAAAAATAAATTACCCGATATAAGGAGGGCCTAAAAATCATGTACTTTATCATACAAAGATAGTCGTACTAACTCAGCAGTCTTTTACAAATTATTGGGAATCTTTGTTACGTTGACGCCTAGATCCTCCACATCACTTTCAATAGATCTCAAGAATTCAGGGTATTTAGATTCCTTCTTTGCCTTAACGATTATAATGCCCGATATAAATTTTTGAATTCTTTTCAGTTTTCGATTGTTACTCTGTTCCATTTATTGTCGGAGGTTACTCATAAACTTACTCCTTTTGTAGCATTAGTACATGTTACTTAACTATTAAGGAGTTCTAGCCTGGCACTGTCAGTGCCTTGTTATATACTCTCATTATTTTTGAAATTTCAGCCAATAAGCCGAATCGTCTCCCTCGGTTATTTTCTCCTATCCGTTCATCCCAAGACAATCTTTTCGAAATAGAGACGTTTACGTGGCGGACATCTTACTCATCGTCATTTCCTGTAAAGTTAATTCTCTATTGATTCTAAGTAACTTCTTGAATTAATCCTTCAGGGTACTTGCCAGCCATTTGATATATCTCTAGCCATTATAGCGGGGCTTAACATACTTTATAAGTTCGGTAATTTTTACTTCAGTCTGGTAAGTTTCTTCTTCCTACTTTTGATTATAATAAATGACGCTGCAATAGTCAAGCTTTTCATCATTATAGTGCTGGAGTCACTCTTAGAAGTATTCAGCAACGGCACTGATATACTGATCATGGCACCATAAGTTTTGCCTTTTTTTTTAGACTCGTCGTTATTGATTTTTTTGGTAAACTCGCATATCTACCACGCAAGGAGGTGGGGGTTACAGACTCTTCCCATGGAGACTTGTGTCCTTTTCTATTTTGAAATAGTGGAAATGAATAAAAATAATAATATTATCATTTTTAAACTCCCTTATCCATCATGCAGAGAGGTGAGGGTTACAGACTCTTCCTATGGAGAGGTATATCTTTTTTTGTTATAAAATAGTGAAAATGATTAAAAAAAAACATTTTAACCCTCTAAAACTACCTTACATATTCCTAAAACCCGAACTTTGTGTCAATCATCAGCCCCAGGTAATTAAGCGATGGTCCTGATATCACCTCATGATCGCCAATTTTCCTTCATTTTATAATCTACAATTTTAAGATTAACTACCACAAGCGAAAGTTGAACTGAAGAACAGTCTCATTAGATGCTTTTTGTCTCTTTCATACATTTTCTACTACGGCCATGCTAACATTATTAGTAAATGGGATGGTTCTCACATCTTCTGTAATATGAAACATAAAAATACCATCATACATCACATTCTGCAATAGAGGACCCAAAATCGAGATCTGTGCGACATTCTTGGGTGTTGTTTTTTCCAGACTAGGGAAAGTCTGCATAAGACACCGTGGACTTCATCTACCATGGTGTTTGAAATTTTTACCCACTATGGTCAGTCAATCTTCCTATACTTTCGCTATTCTCCGTGAGACTACCGTCATGCATAATATCATAGAGCGATGAGCTTCTATGCTTTCTCATATATTAGGCTATAAGTTCGCCTAGCTTTATAAATTTTTCTTTTTTTCAGAGCTTTAAATAATGTCCGAGGCGTAGTTTACTAATGCCAATCAGTTGCCTATAGACTTCTGCTATATATCATAGATGCGCATGGTGTTGATTATACATAGTCTCTGGTATAATTTTCATAAGAAGGAATTGCTGAAACGTTTCTCTTTAGAAGAGCATAGGTATTGAAAGAAGATATGTTCAACACCTTCAATCATTGTATACCATTATGTCATATTCGGCAGCTTCATTAATTTTAAATAGGAATGGGTAGGTTTTGAATCAATAACAACCCGTAACCGCCTGTTTTACATAATGGTCTACTTCTCCATGTAGCTTATAATCGGAGAGTAGGATACTTCCAAAAAACTATCATCAAGGAGGAGAATAAAGTGCACCCATCGCCCTTTACTCGAGCCTCAGTACTGCTGCCAATTTGTATGATGTCCTATTCTTCACTTACTCTACTTCCGGCGATAAAATCTTTTACTTTCATACTATAAGATAGATTGAGATGATATCTGTAATAATAAAAATGGCGGAATGAGATTCTGTGCTGATTGCCATAGTGGCTCTGAGAAAACAAAGACGATATATAGTATAGTTTTTGACCCGCATATGTACGACATATTGTTTGTCTTCTTTTGTTTATATAATTTTATCAGATCATTAAAAAAATTACGAATTAATAAATTTTCGCATAGTTGTATAAAATTTATCACAAACTTAAGTATTAGTAAGGTGGATTGACATAGTAGTATTACTAATTTTAAGCCTCTTTTCAACTAAGCGAGTTCTAGAGAAATTCTTTGTTTGAAAAAACTTATATATCGATGATGCACCAGATGTATAATCTTAAATCTTCTGTTTGGTCATAGATGACATGAGTGAGCGTATTAAGCTTCCATGGGCACATCAACATTAATCAGTGCACATTGTCAGTAATTTCGTACAATGACATATATTTTCCCTTAGTAATCATATCTAGTTTTGTGCCAGAAAAGAGCATATGCGGGAAGCTCTACTTTTCTGCTTCAATTTAAAGAAATCGGCTGCCGAATCGCATCGAACGCTAATGGAAGCGTATGGTGACAGTGCTTTATCGGAAACAACGTTCCGAGATTAATTTCGTCAGTTCAAAGACGGCAATTTGGACTTGTGGGCCAAGAAGCGTGACAATCGGCCTAGAAAGATTGAGGACCATCAATTGCAGTCTCTTTTGGACAGGCTCTTTTGGACGATACCCAATCGCAAAAAATGCTCACGGATCAATTGGGTGTTATTCAACTAGCCACTTCTATGCATCTGTGTACCATGGGGGAGATTGAAAAGATCTTCAAGGGAAAAAGGAAAATGGGTGCCGCATGAATTGAACAAAAGGCAGATGGAGCGATGCCAAAACACATGCGAAATCTTGCTCGCCAGACAAAAAAAAAGTCGTTCCTGTACCGGATTATGATAGACAATGAAAAGTGGATATATTTCGAGACTCCTGAACACAAGAAATCGTGGCTTGATCCCGGCCAACCATCAACCTCTTCCCCAAGACCAAATCGCTTCGGACGGTAGACGTCACTGTGCGTTTGGTGGGATCAGCAGGGTATCGTCTACTATTAGATGTTGAAACCTGGTGAAACTGTCCAGGCCCACCGCTACCACCAACAAATGATCAAGTTGCACCGTGGTCTGCGTGAAAACAGGACGAATTATGAACAAAGACAAGACAACCTGATTTTCTTCCACGACAATGCACCATCGCACATGTCAAAATGGTCCGGAACAACTGGGATATGCTACCCCACTCCACATATTCAGCAAACCTGGCCCCTTCCGACTATCACCTGCTTTCGTCGATGGACTACACACTCGTTGAGCAGCACTTCGATTCTTACGAAGACGTCCAAAAATGCAGAGCTCCTCCGACCAAAAAACTCACATTTTGTGAGCCCATGATTCTCTGCTCATCATATCTTACCATAATTATATAATTGTAAGCAAATTTTTATAGTTCAGTAATTTGCTTGTTAAATTTGCAATCATTTTTCTATTATGTAGAAGGCAATCTTATAGAGAAATATATTATAAACCATACTACTATTAACAAATAACCGGAATAACTACAGAAAATATACACATATGTACAAAAGCTTGGTATCTATAAAATTTATATATGAAGATAAAGTAATAAAATAGGCTTTTCACATAGTCAATGCCAATTATCACAGATAGCAAAATAGGAAGAGATTTCCTATTGAGATATTCGGCAAAGATTGATTATCATATGTTCACCTTGAAATTTAGAAATACTGGTGAAACAATAAACATTCCGATGGGGAACAACCACGAAAATATATATAAAAGAAGTGATATGAAAATGTTTAACATAGGTAATTTAAAGCATTCTAAGAGATTAAAGGCATTATGAAACGGAAATTCATATGCATAATTAGGCATAAGAAATTGTTGTATAAAACGAATAACTTTTATATCTAACATGTAACATGTACCGATATGTACGCGGTATATGTTACATTAAGAACTATAGATTGCCTCAATTGCAGAGAATTTATAAATGCTTAAAATTAAAAAATAATTAACTAGCTTTTCATGGAGAAAAATCACTGAATGCTAGATATGTTTTCTAGTAGAAATAATTTGTACATTAAGAAAATATTTGTTTATATTATTGTAAAAAAAACCAAAAACTACTATTAATTTTATGAATTTTGCTTTTATTATGGCAAAAATTCTTGTTATCACCAATATAAGTTCCGAAAAGGTAAAGAAATATTTTTTGTTGTATGTTTTATGGGTCTTTTACATAAGTCAATATTGTCGAAAAATTATGAGTTCGATTATTAGTTTTTTTGAGACAATTTTTTTTTTATTGTCATTATACCCATTTTATAGTGTTTTTATTTAGTTTGCTTATAAAATATATAAATTTTATATGAAAAGTATTATATTCAACCAACTAAAATTATTTTGTATCTTTGATAAATTACATTTTCATCCACATTAATTTGTACGGAAATTTATTGTTAATTTGTAATAACAGAAAAGAATTAAATAAATTATTTGCGGCATCAAAATATTTAAAACATTTGTCATATGCTTGATATTGAAAAAATTTACATACCTGTATTCTATCTTCAGGTAGATCAGTTTTTAATGATAGAAGTTCCCGAGCATATACATCTGGGTAATGAGCTTCCTTAAAAGCCTTCTCTAATTCATCTAATTGATAACTAGTAAAAATAGTTCTACTGTGACGTCGCTTCTTTTTTTTTTTTTTACTTCCAAAACTTTTACTAGTATTATCCTTAGCATCTAATGAACCTATAATTTAAGTTTAAATAATCATTTTTAATTTAATAAATTATGTTTTTACTTGAAGGCAAGAATGAAATAATTTAATAAAATGTATGGATTTGTTATATTATATATTGGGTTGGTGCAAATGTAAAAAAAATTAAACATTTATTTTTAATTTGTATTATTTATTTAATCAATTATATAATTTTCATCCGTTCTTATAACCTCCTCCCATCTTTCTATCAACTTATTAATATCATTAGTGTAAAATTTCTTGGATTTTGATGCGAAATATGTAGAAAGGAATGTTTTTACCTGCTCTATTGTATGAAATGTTTTATCATTTAAAAAGTTTTGCAGTGACCGGAATAAATTAAAATCGGAAGGAGCAAGATCTGGAGAATACGATGGATACTTTATAACATCCCAATTCAACTCATTCAGCTTGTGTTGGGTCATCATAGCCACATGTGGTCGCGCGTTGTCGTGATGAAACACTACCCCTTTTCTGTTTACCAATTCTGGTCTATCCTTTTGAAGGGCGATGCTCAATTTGGATAATTGCTGACAATATCGTTTTGCTGTAATTGTCTGATTGCGTTCCAAGAGTTCAAAATACGCAATACCCTTGCAATCCCACCAAACACAAAGCATAAATTTTTTTACCTGGGATCATAAAAAACCGTTCTAACTTTTGCACCAGCCCAATATAATAGGTTTGACTAATTTTCGTGCAAACATTAAGTTTGAACCATATAAAAATTATTTTCATACTAAATGTAAATGGCAAGACCTGGGTAAAGAAGAAATTGTAGCAGTAGGTTATAATGGAATAAGATCAAATCTGAAAAGTCAGTAGGCTTGCTTATTTGTCTTTCACTAAGTGCCAACAGGGCTATGTTTATTTAAAATTATGCATGGTGATTCTCCTTTAAACTTCAGAATTCTTTCGAGGAAATTAATCTAAGTATAAAATGACAATAATAATAATAAAAAAATTAAGCACTTCTAATATGCAATATAACTAAAGAAATGTCACAACTATTATACCATTATGATAAAACCTACTATTCCTAAAACTGATCTCTTTACCACTTAATGCTATATATTCAATAATGCATTTATCTAGCCACTACTACAATACAATGCAGTACAATCAGCAACGAGACAACTAACAAACAGTAAAGGAGTTTGTATGGAGGAATGTGTGTTTGGAGGTCTTATTTTTCACTTTTCTATTATTATGTGTAACAAAAGCGGAAAATTACTATCGTCTTAAAAATATATCGATATTAAATAATTTATATGATGTATATGATATATACAGGGATTTTATAATAAAAGTAGTATATTTTTTTCAATAAAGGAAAATAAATGTGGCAGAGCAAAAACTTTATTTTGAAGTATAATCAATTCAATTCTGTTCTGAAAATAATATCATGCAAATAGCCGCCCCCGACGGAACCTGGGCAAAAACGGATAAACAGAAAGCCGACATCTTCGCCAAACACTTAGAAAACATCTTTAAACCTGACGAAGATGTCCAAGACATTCTGCATGATGAACAAATATTCCGACAAATACCAACTCAGTTGCCCATACCGAAGTTAAATTCACAATAGAACATCTTTCCAATAAAAAAGCCACAGGATATGACCTATCCAATAAAATAATAAAACAAGATATGAAATCTGAAGCAAATTTCCAAAAAAAAACCTCGTCCTTATAACCTATATTTATAATAGTATCCTCCGCACATCATTTTTTCCTTCCTTGTCGAAGTTTTCCATAATTAAAATGATCCCAAAACCCAATAAGCCCAAATTGGGGCCTCATATAGACCTATAAGCCTCCTCTCATGTTATCAAAAATCCTAGAAAAATTAATCCTAAAACGCCTTTATCCCATTTTTGAAACCGAGGGTGTCATTCCTCAGCTTCAGTTTGGATTTCGACCTGAGCATTCCACTATCCAGCAGTGTCATCGCCTAGTCGACTACGTAGCGTGTTTGCTAGAGCAAAAGGAATACTGCCCAGGCGTGTTTCTTGACATTTCGCACGCTTTCGACCGTGTATGGTACCCTGGATTGCTTTGGAAGTTGTAGCGAGTCCTACCTTCGGGTTATTTCCACATCCTTAAATCTTATCTCTCAGACCGGTATTTTCAGGTAGCTGAAAATATGGAGTACTCTGACATTTATCCAATTTCAGTCGGTGTCCCTCAAGAAAGTATTCAAGGTCCTATCCTTTATAACATTTATACCCATTACATTCCTTGCAACAATAACATTCTAACCGCAACAAATGCTGACGATACAGCTATCCTGATACAGCCATTAGTATCCTACAGAACAGTGAAAGGTTATTGTTTAACGTGATTTAGTTGCCAACATTACTGGCAGTAAACAGATAGAATCATTTACAAGCTGACTCTCCACCTGCTGGTGGCGGGGACAATCTAAACCTCTACTGTCATAAGCAGTGACAGTGCCCAAATCCTACAGAAGAGTGAGAAATTGTTATTTAACGTGACCTAGTTGTCCAAACCCCAAGACCACGAGTCGCCTACGACTATAGGAATCGAGATACGCTCAATCAACGCACCACCATTACTGGCAGTTAACAGATAGAATCAGTTACAAGCTGACTCTCCACCTGCCGGTGGCGAGGACTATCTGAACCTCTACTGTCATAAGCAGTGACAGTGCCCGAGATAAGTGCAATGCATTGCTACATTTGCCAGTTACCTCACACCTGCGATCAGAAGACTGTACCCGCGACATGGGTATTAACCACAACCACCACGTTGCTGCCAAATGGCGCCTCACCTCGATCGGGCACAGTATATTCTACTGTGGGGCTCCCGATCCCCGTGGTACCCATTTTTATTTTAAGAGTACTTTGGTTTGTACTCCGCTCATAGACCTACGGTAAGGAATCTTGTAAACTCCTAGGCACCGCTAAGCCAGCTCAGGTACGCGGGTTCGCCAAAACCAGAAGGTACAACCGGAATCGACCTTGGTCTTTCACCCGGTTGTAGCCACCCTGCGTGTCATTCACGCACTTATTAACGCACCATTCTCATTCTTCTCTCAAACAGTGCCACGGGAAATGCATTCAAGCATTCATATCTCTCTTTCACACTCAACACACCACTCACATCCACACCCTCCTCATTCACCACGATTCCACATGCACCTAAGTCACGCAAGTCCCCATACAGGCTACACTCTACAAGGAGGTGCTTAACACTCTCCTCCTCCGCCCCACAAGGGCATCTAGCATCCGTAGCCAGACCACGCCTATACAGGAACCCATTCATACTGCCGTGCCCCGTGAGCAAATACCCAAGGGACAGACCAAACTCAAAACCACACTCAGACGCAAAGCACACATTCGGAATGAACATGTGCGTCCATCTGCCATTCACACTCTCATCCCATCGTTGCTGCCATATCTCATGTATCTTGTTCAGAACCAGTATGCGCTGATGGTGCGGACTGAGATTCTGAACCTCATCATTCCCAACCGGACAACCTTGCAGCGAGATGCCCCACCGCAGACGGTAGTGGATACTTCCACGCAGCACTTCCAGGTCCCATGGAATTTCTCCCATGAGAACCTGCATCGCCTCAGTTGAAACGGTTCTACACACATTCAAACACGCATACAGAACCAAACGCTGGACCGAATTAATGCCCACCCTCGCATACTGGTGGCGCATAATGTCGGCCCACACACAAGACGCATACATCGCACACGGAAGAAACACACTCTTATACAGGACCCTCACCGCTCTGAATTTAAGGCCCCATTCCTTGCGAAGTACTCGCACCAGCATGCCAACCAAACCGGCTACGCGCCCCCTTAGATGTTGCAAGTGAGGCCGAAAGTTCAGCCTCTCTCCCACCACTAATCCAAGGTACCTCACTTGTTGCACGTATCGGACCCCAACCGTATCTCAAAGCTACTTTTAATAGTGAGTTGTGATGTACCACTCACCAATATCAGCAATGGCACCTCTTTCCTTATTTTGCAAATCATAAGAACCAAGTAAGAGTATATAACCAAAAGAATTTTAAATGAACGATATAATCTTCAATTCTTGCCTGAACGTTTGAAAAATACTTAACACTTTGACCGAATCATCATCTTACTGGTACGCGAATATTCTGTAAAAAAGAGATTTTCTTCAAAGCTTTCCACTATTCGATGAATAGCGAGCACACTTAGCCGGTTTTGATGACCATAAATTTGAAGTAGTGCACCATAGTTTGCATTAAAAACACTTTCATTTTTATAAAATGCATTATTGAGGTTTGCATAACATATTTCTATGAATAAAATGCAAACCTTACTAAATACAACTCACAGTAATAGAAGAAAAGTGGCAGTTTAATTTTTCGGTATGGCCATATGGTTTATTTGCAAATATTGCAACCCTTTTTAAGAATCCCTAATATTCATGCATATTCACTTTCATTATAAGTACACTAGTAAAATAATAAAGTAATTAAAATAATTAAAATATAAAAATATTCAAAATTTTCACATTTAATTTCGTTTTATTATATCATCCATATTTTCCCCGATTAATTGGACATATTCAATTAAGCCCACTGATTACTCTTATTTATTAAATTAGATGCTTAAGTTTCAAAAAATGTTTATTGTATTATATATGGATGACACTATTGTGATTAGCTCTGCTTTTTTTGGTTTTTCTACCTTTCCTTTTGTTTCTTTCTTTCATTACCCTCCGACAATTTAAACCCCTTTTTTCAATTATGTTATTTAGTCATAACAAATATAATTAATGTGGGTTTTAATAAAATAACTTTTATTGTATTTATTAATTTTTTATTGATATTTAATTTTTACGGACTAATATTTAATTTTTACGGACTAATATTTAAATTTTACGGACTAATATTTTACTTTCAATGACTGATCGACTTTATGACTGACTGATTGACTTTATGACTTACTGCCTCGACGGTTGCTTGAAGAGAGAGAGTTTTATGAGTGAGAATGGAACTCAACACACCAATTGATGAACTCAACATAGTTATTGGATCCCACAACTCGGCTGTCCTGACTCTGATCTGCGGCTGTTGTAGTTTTATTTGGTCCTTCATGATCTCCAATTTTTTGAACACCGTACCTGTTATTTTTACTTTTATAGATTACTTTGTATGGTCCTAAAAAAGTTGTTTTAATTTTTCCCTGTATATGTTGGGTCCTGCGGATAGCTACTACATCGTCCTTTTTATAAATGGTTGGTTCCTTTCTTTTGCCATTATAGTTTTTGCGATTTTCATCCTGCACTTTCCTCAAACTTTCTATTGCTGTCAATCTCAAATCATTTCTATTTTGCTCTAATGTTTCTATATTTTCTTTTTCCATTATTTCTCCTAGTTCAGTTAATATCGTCTGATTTTTGGTTTTCATATCAATTCCTGTCAAAATTTTAAATGGCGAGTGTCCTGTGCTTCTTGACATGGTGGAATTTATGTATTGTTGAACGCTATCAACATGTTTGTACCATTCAGATGGTTTTTAATTGACATTTTGCACAGCATGGGTATTATGATTCGGTTGATTCTTTCAATCTGTCCATTTGATCTCGGTACACCTGTTGTAATTAGTATATGCTGTATTCCTGCATCATTACAGTATTGTTCAAAATTTTTTGCAGTGAACGCTGCACCACGATCAGAAATGATTCTTTTCGGGTATCCAAATATAAATGATTGTTTTTCCAATTTAGTGATAACTTCTTCGCATGATGTTGATTTTGTAGGGTATAACCACACAAACTTCGTAAATGCGTCGATAACTGCGAAAATGTATTTGTATTTTTTTTGAGAAGCTTCCATTATTCCCAAGTGGTCAACATGATAGGTTTGTAGTGGTTTATCTTCTTTTTCTATTGGATTTAAATAACCTTCTTGTTTTCCCGACTTTCTTTCTGCTAAAATGCATTGTACACAATTTTTCAATATTTTTTCAATTTTCTTTTTTGAATCTTTGATATAGTATTCTTTTTTTATTAAATCATCCGTTTTTCTTGAGGCAAAGTGGCCTTGTTCGTGCATATCCCGAATGATTTGATTTTCCATTGACTCCGGTATCACTAGTAATTCATTTCCATTTACTATTTTAAAGATTATTTCATTTTTCAAAATATAATCATTATAGGGTCGGTCTTTTAAAATGATTTTAATAGTGATTAAAAAGTCATCTTCTTCTTGAGCTGTTTTAATACGATGTAATATTTCAGTATTAATTATTAAAACATTTCTACTTAAGCTGTCTACGTGTCGCATTTTAGTACCTGCACGATGTTCGATCACGTAATCAAAGTCCTGCAAATACATCGCCCATCTTGCAACTCTTACTGGTATATCATCTTTTTTCATTGTTAATGCAAAAGCGTTGCAATCAGTTATGACTTTTACACGCTGTCCCAATAAGTATGAGCGCCATTTTTTAAACGCGTTAACAACAGCCATTGCTTCCAATTCGTAAGAATGATATTTTTGCTCTGCTGCGGTCGTTTTTCTGCTCATGTAACAAACTGGATGCATTTTCCCATCTTCATCGTCTTTCTGCAACATTACTGCACCATAGCCATCTTTCGATGCATCTGTATGCAATTCTGTTTCTGCTCTGAATTCAAATAATTTAAGAACAGGACTTTTTGTTAGTTCTGCCTTTAGAACTTCAAATTCCCTAATTTGCATTTCATCAAATTTGAATTTAGCATCCTTTTTCAGAAGGTCCGAAAGTGGTTTTGCTTTTATTGCGAAGGCTGGGATAAATTTTCTAAAATAGGATGCCAATCCTAGGAAACTTTGCACCTTTTTCTCGTTATTTGGCTGCGGAAAATTCGTAATGGCTTTGATTTTTTCTTTTCCCGGCCGTATAGTACCGTTTTCAATCATATGTCCCAAAAACAGTATTCTTTTCTTTAAAAATTCACATTTACTCCATTTAATATGCAACTCATATTTTTTTGCAACTGCGAAAACGTTATATAATTTTTTTAAACCATCACTTTCAGTTTTCGATGGTATAATGAGGTCATCCATGTAAATAATCACCTCGCCGTTGCAAATCAACTTCTTAAAAATTGCATGTATAAATCTTGAAAACGCTGCTGGGCTATTGCATAAGCCGAATGGACAATATTTGAATTGGTACTGTCCATTATGAACGATGAAACTTGTATATTTTCTGGAATTTTTTTCTACAGGTACATGAAAAAAAGCTGCTTCTAAATCCAGCGTTGTATAATATATTGCATCCTGTAATTTATCTAGCTGCTCCTCAATATTTGGTAATGGGTATCGATCCTTAATAATCTGTTCATTTATACGTCTATAATCAACGCACAATCTTTTCGATCCATCCCTTTTGTTTACCAATACTACAGGACTAGTAAAATCAGAGTAACTTTCTTCAATTATGCCCTCTTTTAACCATGTATTTATTTGTGCATCTATTATTATTTTATGATCATATGGTACTCTTCTTGCTGCATTGTAAATCGGCTTTTCATCTGCCAATATAATAGTTAATTCTATTGGTGATCTATCGACTTTATTTGGCGTGTAATCTTTAATTGTCCTTTCAATAGATTTTTTAATTTCGTCGTCAGCAATGTGACTAATGTCAATTCCGTGGAGATCTTCTACATTTTCTTCATTTATCATGTAACTGGTTAAAAAATTTTCGTCGTTATTATTATAACGTTCATCATCAAATTTTTGTAACGGATTTATCATGACTTCTGCTGTTCCATTAAATATAATATGAGCTTTTACAAACAAGTTGTTTCCAAGTAAAACTGGAACTTTGATGAGTTCGTTTTCTACCAGATAGAACTTCAACTTGTAAGTGTGGTTGTCAATGACTACATTCAGCAGAACAGAACCTTTTGTTTTTGAATCCCCTCCAATACCGGTGATTTCAATCTGTTCCCTTTCATATCCTATAGTTTTTAATTTATCGAAAGTTTCGATTTTTAATAAAGAAATGTCTGAACCTGAATCAATCAGTGCATTTGTATCCAATCCTTCCAATTTAACATGTTTTACATATTTATTTACATTTATCAGGTTGATTTCTGGTTTTTTCTTTTCTTCATTTTTCTTATTACAGTTTAAAGCTTTATGGCCATACTCGTTACAGTGGAAACATTTGAATCCCTTGCTCTTGTTTGGACAATTTTCAGTTGTGTGTTCTTTATTTCCGCATACATAACACCTTTTAATTTTTACTTCTGATCTGTTGTTCTGAAATTTTTTAGATTTTATTTCATAATTTTTAGGTGTATCTGATGATTTCATTTCTTCGTAGATAATTATGTTTTCCTTTAATTCACGAATCGTTTTTGATTTATATAAAATAGATCTATCAGGTCCTTTTTCATTAATGCCTTCCAAAACGTATGACAGTATTGCCTCCTCTTCTATTTTGCCTGCGTTTCCAATAGCGAGCATCCTATATATATATATTCCATGAATGATTCTTCATTTTTCTTTTTTGTCGCTGCCAATGTTCTGTGGATGTCAGCACTACATTTCTTTTTATTAAATTCCTCGAGCAATTTTTCCTTCATTTCATTCCATTCAGTTAACTTTCTAACACTATTTATGAAGAGTCTAGCTGGACCTTTCATCAGTCGTTTCGCATAAATAAATCTTTGGACTGCATTCCATCCGACAGTTTCGCAAGTTTCTTCGAAATTTTCAATCCATTCGCAAATGTTTGAATTTCTTTCGCCAGTGAATTCAGCTATCGAATCTTCGACGTCCCCAAAAGTAAAACGCGATCCATATTCTTTGTTCGCAAGTGAATCTTTTTTTGCCATTGATTTTGCGTCGTCGAATGATTCGTCTTTAACTGCTGTGTCATTTCTAAAATAATTTATCAGCAAGGCTTGTAACGTAGCTTTATTACCATCGGTGGACAGTTTCAGTTCAGTAAGTTTCAGTTTCAAATCTTCTACAGTTAAGGATAATAATTCTTCTAATTCCATTTTTATAAATATATATAACTAAAGAAAATTTTATGATTAGTCAGTTTACAAATTATTGTTGTACTTATCTTATTATAATAGAACGTAATTTAAAGCAATATTACTTATTTTATAGTGAAAATTGTATATAAACTTTAATTTTAAGTTTTACCAAATCTTTGTTTACGTTTGATTTTTTTTCTTACGATCAAAAGTCAGAATAAAATTATGACAAATTGTCATTAACTTATCAGAGTTGCCAATGGCGGTGCTGTGGAACGTAAGTTGTTGTGCGCCGAATTACCTCTGCGCCGTTTGATTACGGATCTGCGCCGATGTCGTGTTGAGTTTCTTCTCGTGTTTCTGCTTCTGCGTATGCGTTTGGTGAATATGGCTTCTGCGTATGCGTTTGCGTCGGCTTTTTTCGTATTTTTGTCGTGTGCGTGGATATTATATATATCTCTGCGCCGTTTGATTACGGATCTGCGCCGATGTCGTGTTGAGTTTCTTCTCGTGTTTCTGCTTCTGCGTATGCGTTTGGTGAATATGGCTTCTGCGTATGCGTTTGCGTCGGCTTTTTTCGTATTTGTGTCGTGTGCGTGGATATTATATATATCTATTATATATTGGCTTTTGGTTGAGCCCCCATTTGTGGGTTTTAATAAAATAACTTTTATTGTATTTATTAATTTTTAATTGATATTTAATTTTTACGGACTAATATTTAATTTTTACGGACTAATATTTAACTTTCAATGACTGATCGACTTTATGACTGACTGATTGACTTTATGACTTACTGCCTCGACGGTTGCTTGAAGAGAGAGAGTTTTATGAGTGAGAATGGAACTCAACACACCAATTGATGAACTCAACATAGTTATTGGATCCCACATTAATATTATTTCCTTTTTCCTAATTAGTTTTATTTATAATCCAACCATTTTTATGCTGCCATTGTCCTATGCTTTTCATTTTCAGGGATCTCACAATTTTATTCAAATTCCAAGCACAGTACAGATGAGCGATATTATTGTAGATACATGAACACTTTCTCTAAAACTTGATATTTACCACAAAGACATTATTTCCAACCTCATATTTTGCATATGTATTTCCTTATTGTTTTGGGTTTCCTGTTACGAGGTCATCAAACTATATGATTATTTACAATCTCATCCAAAGATGTCTCTCATTTAATGAATTACAATAGATATGCAAATGCATTATTATTGTACACACATATTGTCCTGTAATTGCAAATTTTTAATTTTATTTCAAACCTATTATTACCAACTAAGATTCAATGGAGTCAAAAACTAAACATCTTTCAAAAATATTTAGGTTGACTCAACCTGATTGACCTATTACCCTCGTTACATTGATTTCATTTCGTTTTATAAAAGATCATATCGTTCATTTAAAATTATTTTGGTTATATACTCTTAATTGTTATGATTCTGCCATATCGCCGCATTTGTGTTAATACATCGTCAATGTATAGAAAAACAAACACTGTAGTCTTGTTAATGATTTTAAAAAGAATTATCTCTAAAACAAATGTGATATCCATTTTATGTGTTCATCATACGTGTAGTTGAACTATACCATCATTATCACAAAACTCGATATACCATCAATACCAAAAAACCCAATTGTTTTTTTAAATCAAAATTCCAAAAGCCATTTTTGCATCCAATTTCTTCCAAAATTGTTGTATTTTGCATCCAATTTCTTTCGATGATCCACAAAAATATAATTTTATTTAAAATGTAATATTTAAATATTCGATAAATCTGATTTCTTTTTATACAAAATTTTTGCAGAAACTTTGTCCATTAATGGTTTACTACTCGTAAATCCAGATGTCAGCATTTGCTTTTTTTAATAATTTCCCATCAATACGGACTAGTTTTCAAAATATCATTTGTTATCAGATTCCAATAGCATTGTTTGTGACTTCTCTGGAAATATTCGATTCAATCGATCTGCTATTAAGTTCTTCTCGAAGTTGTATAGAATGGTTTAATTTTTTTTTATTCGACATTTTACATTCGTGGCGCGCTTCTTACGTATCTATATATTACTTGAAGTTCTCGAATATGTCATTTCTTTTCTTTTTCTTTAATAAAGAATTGATACATGAGTAAAATCATCGGTAAAACTCAAAACTATCGAGATCCATCCAAGACGGGTACATCCATTGAACCGGATTCATTAGTATGAATTGGTTCTAACATAAGTTTTGGTTATGAACGGCTTCTTGGTTGTAATGATAGATTTGTTTGAAAAACAGCCTACGAAAAAAAGGAGCAAAACATGAATTAAAATATTCGTTTATTATGTATGCCATATAAAAGAAACATAAACTGCGGTCAAAGTAATATGTAACGAATAATAAAAAAAATATTTACTCAAAATACTGTAACCATTATAATATAGTTTCACTCAAGTAGTCTAACTAATTGGACCTGCAGTAAAAGCGAGTGAAAAACAACACTGAAAGTTAAAAATTGATATGGTGAATTAATCAATAGAACCTAACAAATGGAGACTAAATCAAACACGAACTAATAAATTTATAAAGCTTAATTTTTAGTAGCTAATAGAAATTATTGCAAAATATAATAGAGAGTTTAAAAAAAATTTTACAATGGATGTCACAATAAAAAATGTAATAATCTTTTTAAACGCAATAAAGTGATATAATATTTTTAATTAAAGTAGAAGAAAAGAGTTTAACTCTTGCAAATATATACCAGTAATCATTACTGACATAGACCCTCTAATATTTAGAATAGCGAAACTATTGATAAAGAAAACGATCTATTTACTAGTGAAGAAAAAGGATGTTATATTGTGTCGGAAGGTAATTTATTAATTTTCAAATAAAGAACAATATGAAATAACTTTTAAATTTGTGGTAGCCGTATATTTGAAAGAATAAATAGAGATACTAAATAAAAGTGCAAAACACAAACATGGTTTTTAAATTAGATGCGAAAATTTTAAGGATTCACGCAATGAAAAATGTAACTTGCCGAAGAATAAATTAAACACGTAAAACTTCAGATAATATTTTGTCTCTATGTAGTGATTTATTAGAAAAAATTTAATTATATTTCTACCTTATTATTATAATATTATATGTAACTAAACTAATTTACTATTATATCTCGTCATATCCAAATATTTACGGTGCTTCCAAATAAAAGCTGTCTATATTTAGAAAATGCTTTACTTGCTCTGCATTGGAATTGTCAAGATTTAACTGTAAACAAAACCAATATTATTAAAAATATTGGCTGTTACGATTATATATTGAATTGTATAGTGCTAACTGACTATCTATATATATTATCAATTAATGAGTTATTGCTGCATCCGAAGATGAAAATTGAATACCCTTAGGATAATATAATTTCCTGGTATTGTGTAAGTGCATGCACAATTTTCATGAGTTCGATGAATGGATAACTCTGTTTTGAAGTAGTTTATTAAAATAAGATATCAAATACTTTTTATACGTTTTATTATTTTGTATACAGAAAGATAAATTACTCTAGATTCAAGCATTTAAGGAATTTTAATATAAACGTATATGTGCTAAAAAAATATAGTTTAAATCTCTTATTAAAAAATATTCTCAGTATACGAGTATTTTAGTATTTTTATTCCTTATAACATCTTTGGTCTACGGGTGCTTAAGTCTATCGGTCGCACTTAGTTATATATTCATTTATTTCATTATGATTAGGCTTTTGAATAAATAGCCTTCATTTTCTATAGAAATTGCAGTCTTGAATTCAAATTAGGAACCTATACTATGTTTTATTGAAAATTCTCCTCCAGCATATAATAATACCTTAAAATCTACCTTCAACTATCATTAACTCAATATTCAAGAAATATTCATTGGCATTAGACTATTTACCTTAAAGCATAGTCTGGTTTCTGCGGTGCATACGCGACATCTAACTGGTATCCGTTATCTTTTACTACATGGTGATACTGAATAAACAAACCGAGAGTTTTTTTTTAAAATAATGGATTAAGTGAAGAATAAGAAGACTACAAAACAAATCTCCCTGAAAGAATAGTATAAAGAAAATAAAACAACCAATTTAGTCAATACCTGGAAGAAGATTTAGAAAATCCTAATTCTAAACCAAAACTGCAACTACTCGACAATTATAGAAAAAGGAAAAAGGAAGGCAAATCCATAATTATACTTACGCCCATCAAGAAGAAGAAGAGGGCACGAAAAGCCGTAAATTATAGGAGGGAATTCGCAAACTAACACAGATTAACCCACATAGCAGACACAAAAACCTGAAAAAAATTTAATAAACCAACTGTGAAAACTCAGAAAATTTTTAATATTTTTGTTTTTTTTTAGATATTTACAACTACAACATAGTAATGAGCAAATTTTTGCGATAGTATTAATTAACTCGATAGGTTGTGGGGAGTAAACATCCAATGAAGTTCCTCCTGCTAGCGTGTGTTTCTGTTAGGCCTCAGTCTTCGATGGGTATTTCTAGGGAAGGAAATGGAGGATAATTCTTGAACAAGAGGATTATTATGATTGAGGACACGGGAACGGAACTTTTTATAACGAGATACAGCCACATCGAAAACAAATGGGACTTTAAGATCACGATGAATAACAATATTGCGAACATAAAAGGGGGCATCGACAATTGTACGGAGTATTTTTGATTGAAGGGATTGGATTCGACGGGAATTAGAAGGCTTAGTAGATCCCCAGAGTTCTAGTCCGTATGTCCATATGGGTTTCAGTAAGGTATTGTATAACAGAACTTTGCTGTCTATAGTAAGTTTGGAACGTTTGTCTAGAAGTCGAGATGGTTTTAGGTATCATCTTTTAAGTTCTTTTCTTTTAAGTCTTGTATGTGGGTTGCATGTCAAGCGTTTGTCTAAGCACAGTCCTAGATACTGAGCTTCGGTATGTTGAGGTATGGCACTGCCATTAAGGTATATGGGAGGGCATGTCTCACGACGGAGAGTAAAAGTTACCTGGATAGATTTACGTTCATTGACTTTTATTCTCCACTTAGTAAACCAGTTCTGGAGGGTTTGGATTTGGATTTGGAGAGTTTCGGAAGCATGTTAGGGATTTTCGCTTGATGCAAGGCAGGCCGTATCATTGGCGTATGTAGCAAAGAAGGTATTAGGGCAGGTTGGGATATCGGATATGTAAATGTTGTAGAGGATGGGTCCAAGTATGCTACCCTGAAGTACCCCAGCCAATATCGGAGAGATTTTGGAGAGTTCGTTGGATTCATTTACTTGGAAGTGTCGGTTGGAAAGGAATGATCTTAGGATTAGGAAATAGGTGGAAGGAAGGAGCCTCTTGAGTTTCCAGAGTAGACCCGGGTGCCAAACTCTATCAAAAGCTTGACTTATATCAAGAAACACACCGGGACAGTACTCTTTTCTGTCTAAAGAGGATGCAATGAAATCGACAACACGATGACACTGCTGGGTAGTGGAGTGTTCGGCGCGGAAACCAAATTGGTGATTAGGAATTAAATTTGAAGATTCGAGTAGAAGATATAAGCGGCGAAGGAGGATTTTTTCAAAGATTTTTGAGAGAAGTGGAAGGAGACTTATTGGCCTCTAGGAAGTGGGCCGGTTTATTGGTTTATTGGGCTTAGGGATCATTTAAATGATTGCAAATTTCCATAGGATTGGAAAATGTGTTGTTCTAAGGATGGAGTTATATATTGTGGCAAGGAAAACTATTGCTCTTTTAGGGAGTTGTTGGATTATATTGGAGGTAATCAGCTTGATTAAATTGGCAACTTCGGAAGGAGTGATTACCTTAGGGGGAAGACTCATGGGTAAGGGAATGGATAGTTTCTGCTCGATTGTTGTGCAAATATGTCCTCATGTGGAGTAAATGTTTGTGCAAGGTGTTGAGCAAAAGCGTCTGCTTTATGTTTTTTCCGTTTTGGCCCAGGTTCCGTTAGTTTTTTGTGAAGGGTGCTTTGTTTTTCTATAAGATAGTATTTGTCTTGTAGCAGTCCACAAAGTTCCGTTTTTCGTTAGGGTTGAAGTGTAGTTTCTAAAACATATTCTATTGTATTTTGTGATTTCGTCATGTAGTTCTTTTTGCAGTTTGTTCAGTTTGGTTTTGTCGCTGGGCATTCTTGTGTGTTGCCAATGAGATCTTGCTTTTCGTTTTTCTGCAATAAGACGCCTAATTGTTAATGGTTGAATTGTCAGGCTTTGTGTAGGTTTCGAGTTTTTAATTTTTGCGTTTTTAGGAAACATGTTAACTTGTGTACCCATAAAATTAAAGTAAATAAATAGAGACAAAACAAATAAATAATAACAAGGAATGTTAATGTAAAAATAAGTTAAATATAGGATAAAAAAATAAACTACAACTATTACGCAATAAATTTAGAATAATAAAGCATGATATAAAAAGGATTTTTTTTAAAGTAAAAATATGAGGACCAAATCAATTTAAGAAGAAATTATAATTAACCAAGCTAGTAATTAGACAAGCTAGATATTGGTACAGTATCAAAGGAAAAATTTCACTTTAATACTGCCCTAATAGTAAATGAAACTTTTGATGTAGTAATAATCGGTGTTTTGCTCTCAGGAGATAATAATTTAGGACCATTTCAAAAAACGTTCTGAAAAAGACAATGTCTAGATGGATAATGAATTGAAGGACATTTTTCAAGTATTAGAAAATTTAATAGCTACATTTACACAGAACTTAAAGATAGCATTTTCCGCTGAAAATATATTTAATAAAAATTATTTACTAGACAATACAACTATTTGATTTCAAACAAAAATACTAAGGATAGGGATAGAGCAAATTAAATAATTAGTGAGAAATTAAATATATATAAAAATAGATTCAATCTTGCTGCAATAACAATCAGTTCGTATGATACATAGAAAAGAATAGTCAAATAGCCTGTGAGTGCTTCTCTGACTCAATTTATAACAGAAGTAACAATGATAATTATTATAATGATGATTATAATAGGGAAAATAGAAAATAGAATATATAATATTATATTTATTACTATTATTAAGCTCGTAATGAGCTTAATAATAGTAACAAATATAATATTAAATAGTAATAACAGATAGAATATTCATTTATTTCATTATGATTAGGCTTTTGAATAAATAGCCTTCATTTTCTATAGAAATTGCAGTCTTGAATTCAAATTAGGAACCTATACTATGTTTTATTGAAAATTCTCCTCCAGCATATAATAATACCTTAAAATCTACCTTCAACTATCATTAACTCAATATTCAAGAAATATTCATTGGCATTAGACTATTTACCTTAAAGCATAGTCTGGTTTCTGCGGTACATACGCGACATCTAACTGGTATCCGTTATCTTTTACTACATGGTGATACTGAATAAACAAACCGAGAGTTTTTTTTAAAAATAATGGATTAAGTGAAGAATAAGAAGACTACAAAACAAATCTCCCTGAAAGAATATAAAGAAAATAAAACAACCAATTTAGTCAATACCTGGAAGAAGATTTAGAAAATCCTAATTCTAAACCAAAACTGCAACTACTCGACAATTATAGAAAAAGGAAAAAGGAAGGCAAATCCATAATTATACTTACGCCCATCAAGAAGAAGAAGAGGGCACGAAAAGCCGTAAATTATAGGAGGGAATTCGCAAACTAACACAGATTAACCCACATAGCAGACACAAAAACCTGAAAAAAATTTAATAAACCAACTGTGAAAACTCAGAAAATTTTTAATATTTTTGTTTTTTTTTAGATATTTACAACTACAACATAGTAATGAGCAAATTTTTGCGATAGTATTAATTAACTTGATAGGTTGTGGGGAGTAAACATCCAATGAAGTTCCTCCTGCTAGCGTGTGTTTCTGTTAGGCCTCAGTCTTCGATGGGTGTTTCTAGGGAAGGAAATGGAGGATAATTCTTGAACAAGAGGATTATTATGATTGAGGACACGGGAACGGAACTTTTTATAACGAGATACAGCCACATCGAAAACAAATGGGACTTTAAGATCACGATGAATAACAATATTGCGAACATAAAAGGGGGCATCGACAATTGTACGGAGTATTTTTGATTGAAGGGATTGGATTCGACGGGAATTAGAAGGCTTAGTAGATCCCCAGAGTTCTAGTCCGTATGTCCATATGGGTTTCAGTAAGGTATTGTATAACAGAACTTTGCTGTCTATAGTAAGTTTGGAACGTTTGTCTAGAAGTCGAGGTGGTTTTAGGTATCGTCTTTTAAGTTCTTTTCTTTTAAGTCTTGTATGTGGGTTGCATGTCAAGCGTTTGTCTAAGTACAGTCCTAGATACTGAGCTTTGGTATGTTGAGGTATGGCACTGCCATTAAGGTATATGGGAGGGCATGTCTCACGACGGAGAGTAAAAGTTACCTGGATAGATTTACGTTCATTGACTTTTATTCTCCACTTAGTAAACCAGTTCTGGAGGGTTTGGATTTGGATTTGGAGAGTTTCGGAAGCATGTTGAGGATTTTCGCTTGATGCAAGGCAGGCCGTATCATTGGCGTATGTAGCAAAGAAGGTATTAGGGCAGGTTGGGATATCGGATATGTAAATGTTGTAGAGGATGGGTCCAAGTATGCTACCCTGAAGTACCCCAGCCAATATCGGAGAGATTTTGGAGAGTTCGTTGGATTCATTTACTTGGAAGTGTCGGTTGGAAAGGAATGATCTTAGGATTAGGAAATAGGTGGAAGGAAGGAACCTCTTGAGTTTCCAGAGTAGACCCGGGTGCCAAACTCTATCAAAAGCTTGACTTATATCAAGAAACACACCGGGACAGTACTCTTTTCTGTCTAAAGAGGATGCAATGAAATCGACAACACGATGACACTGCTGGGTAGTGGAGTGTTCGGCGCGGAAACCAAATTGGTGATTAGGAATTAAATTTGAAGATTCGAGTAGAGGATATAAGCGGCGAAGGAGGATTTTTTCAAAGATTTTTGAGAGAAGTGGAAGGAGACTTATTGGCCTCTAGGAAGTGGGCCGGTTTATTGGTTTATTGGGCTTAGGGATCAGTCGTGTTTGAGAATTCAAGCAGAGCGGTCGCATTGCGTATTTTGTAGTGAATTTTTTAAATTATTATCGGTTCGGCGAATAACAAAGAGTGAAAAAATATAGTGAAAATACATGTAAATGAAAAACAATAGATATAAACTCAGTGAAAAACTGAAGTAAATTATAGTGAAGAATTTAGACAAAGCAGCAGTGCTGTAAAAATTCTAAAAATAGAAATTGAGTGTAATAAAATTATCGTGCGTGCAATAAAAGTGAACAGACGGACAATAAAAGACGAAAATCGTGTGTGTAAATTGTTTTTGGGCCATAAAAAAATCGAGAAAAACAAAGTCATAAATAGACGGTCAGAAATTTGCGTAAACAAGGCCATAAATTTGGCCAGTGCTAATTTCCCATAAGCAGAGGCTGCATAGCGGTACTCTGCTTGTGCGAAATTTATTGCCAACATCTGGTGTGCACATCTGGCGAACAGCTGATCGGTACATTTGGCGCGTGTGAAACAGCTGATAGTAAGACGTTTTCAGAGAGTCCACTTGGTACCGAACCAAGTGGAGGTTTGTAGACGGGTCCACTCGAGACCAAAAAATTGCCGGCGAGCGACCGAACGAATTTTTAAGGTTCGACGAATTTCGTCGACGGCCGCCATTTTTTTTTTTTTTTTTTTTTTTTTTCAATTTTCGTAATTTTCGCGTTTTTTGCGATTTTCGCGTTTTTTGTGTTATCACCGTTTTTGACGCGTCGTCGAGAGTTTCGTCGCGACCATTATCGCGATGGTTAAGCGGAGAGCGTCCGTGAAGAAGAGGCGCCTGACGCTGGACCTGGCGGAGGCGGAGTGCTTCCCCAGTGATGAGGTGCCGCTGGCGACCTTGCGAGAGGTTGCGAAGGAGGCTGCTGCGGAGGTGAAGGAGGCGGCTGCTGAGGTGGCAGAGGTGCTGTCGACTGATGAGGCGCAGAAGTCGGAGAAGTTACGGCGGAAGGCAGCCAGTGCACCCTCATTGATGGACGCACTGAAGAGTGTAGGGCAAGGTGTTCACGACCTGGCGACGAACAGGGCACCTACAGCCATAAGTGCGGTCTTGATGCTTGTGGCTGAAGCTGCTGCTGCTGCCACCATGTTGGAGAAGAGGCTCTCCTATCTGCAGGGTAGGCTGGAGAGTACGGCGACGGTCTCTCCGTCACAGCGTGTTCCTGCTGTTGCGGCTGCCACTCGCGGCACTCACCCGATCCGCGGGGGGGTGGTGGTCCCCACCACTGCGCCAGTCGCCGTTGCGGCAAATCCATGGATTGTGCCACGGCCTGTTCCAAGGCCGAGGAAGCTGGTGCCTTTACCGCCTCCACCGGCACAAACCTTCGCGCTGGTAGTGAAGGCTGCTGCAGCGGGTGTGCCAACTGAGGAGGTGAGAAAGAGAGTGTTGGAGGCGGGAAAGTCGCTGGCGGACGTACGCGTCCGTGCTGTACGGCGGCTGAAGGAGGGTGTTGCAGTGGAGGTCTGTAGCAGCGGCGAATTGAAGCGTGTCGCCGAATCAGCTGACTTTGTGAAAGCTGGTTTGGTGACGAGCGAGCCGAAGAGGGCGAGACCGAAGCTCGCCATCCACGCCGTACCGGCAGAGGTGGACAACGCCGAACTGGTGCAGCAGCTGCAGGAGAAAAATATGCGTGGCATAATGGTGGAGGCAGAAAAAGAAGTATCGGTGATCAGAAGGACAACCGGTAAGGATGGCAAACATATGGTTGTCATAGAGGTAAGTGGTAGAGTTAAGGAGAAAATGTTGTGTGAGAGACGTGTGTTTGTGGGATGGTTGTGTCTACCAATTCGTGAATACGAATTGGTACGTAGGTGCCACGGTTGCCTGGATTTCGGGCATCTACGTGATGGCTGTAGGCGGGCTGGAAGGCTCTGCAGTAGGTGTGGTAGTGGTGACCATCTCGCTCGGGAATGCCCGAACGTAGAGTGCTGCCGCAACTGCCATCTGCGGGGTCTTCCGGGTACGCACTCCGTCATGTCGGAGGATTGCCCGGTGTATGTCAGGTTGTGTGAGAGGGAGCGAATGAGGATTGTCGCCTAAAATGATTAGGTGCATCCAACTGAATGCGAATGCGTCTGCTGCGGTTATGAATGAGTTGAGTGTGTATATGTGTGAGAATGGGGTGGATGTAGCACTGATCCAGGAGCCATATTCTTATGGTGGGTCGGTGTGCGGATTGGGAAGATCCGCCAGGACGTTCACCAGTGCCGGGGTCGGGGGTAAGATTGACTCGGCCGTCTCTGTCGGTGGAGTGGGCATGGACGTGGTGAGAGTTGATGAGTGCTGTAGTGAGCTAGGTGTGTGTGTTTACGTGAAGAAGGGTGAGGTAGAGCTTTATGCTGTGTCGGTGTATTGCAGGTTTAGCTCTGAAATAGAGCCGTACCTGCGGTATCTTGACACAGTGTTGGCTAAGTGTGGGCGTTCGCCTGTGCTGATCGGTATGGATGCGAATGCTGTTTCTCCTATCTGGTACAGCAAGAGGGGAGACACTGATCAACCGAGTTGTGTGAGGGGCAGGCAACTCGAAGAGTGGATTATGGCCAGTGGTATGAATGTACTGAATGTTCCGAGTGAATGGTATACTTTCAGCGGACCGAATGGGCAGAGTGACATTGATGTCACACTGTGCAATCGTGCTGCTGACTGTTACGAGTATGAGTGGAGAATATTGCCTGAGTGGGGGGTGAGCTATCACAACCTCATTGAACTGGTGGTGACTGCGCCAGTGGATGACCATTGCGAGGTTTCTGCCCGTGGTAGACGGTGGCATACCGGTGGGGTGGACTGGATAGTCTACGGGGAGGAAGTCGCGGCTGAGATCTGTGAGTTTACTAGATTTCAGTCGATGCGATTGGAGGAAAAGGTGGTTGAGCTGGGCAGATGCGTGAATGTTGTGAATGATAGGTGCATGAGTAAAAGAGTAGAGGGGCGTAGGAGAGCGACTCCATGGTGGAACCGGGAGCTCGGCTTGGAAAAGAGGAAAGTTGGTAGGTTGCGTAGGATCTACCAGCGATGTAGACGCCGTGGTGTAGATGCGCACACTGAAGGTGTGACCTTCAGGGCGGCCAGAGCTGAGTATGTGACAAGTATTAGACTTGCCAAGGAAAAGCACTGGCAGAAGTATGTGAATGAAATTGGAAATGCGGATGTATGGGGTCCGGTGTATCGTTTATGCATGCGCAAAGGTGCTCGAAATGATATTTCGAGCATCAGAGTGAATAATGGGTATACGAGTAATTGGGAGGACAGTGTGAATGCATTGATGAGTGACTTCTTTCCTGGGATTGAAATGCAAGAAAAAGTGACTGTTAGCAGGAAATACCCCCTGCCGTTTGAATGGGAAGAAATTGATGGATCGGTGTGGAGCACGAAAGTGCGAAGTGCCCCAGGATTAGATGGTGTGACTGGTCAGATGATGAGGAGTGTTTGGCGGACTATTCCCGCACATGTGAGTAGCCTTTACGGTGAATGCCTGGAGAGTGGTGTGTTTCCGCGTGAATGGAAAGTAGGAGACGTGGTCATCCTTCCCAAGTCTCCGGACGGGATTAGGACTGAACCGTCCTCCTACAGGCCGATATGCTTACAGCCAGTATTCGGCAAGGTCCTCGAGCGTATGATGGTACACCGATTGAATGTGAAGTTGGCAGACTTCAATGTGTCCGGCTCTCAGTATGGATTTACGAAAGGTAAATCGACTGAGGATGCCTGGATGCGTGTTAGACAGTATGTGGATGAAAGTGCAAGTAAATATGTATGTGGTGTGTTTGTGGACTTCAAGAGTGCGTTCAACTGCCTGCGATGGGATCGCATCATGGAGCGACTGGAGGAGGTTTCATGTGAGGAGGCTTCGCTGTGGCGAAGTTATTTCCATGAAAGGTACGCGGTGGTATGTGGGAATAGTGGTCGAATTGTTCGCCAGATGGTGCGTGGCTGTCCACAGGGATCTGTGGCCGGCCCAGCCATCTGGAACATGATGATGAATGGTCTCTTGGTAAGGTTGGAGGAGACCGGTTGTGTTGTGGTTGCGTATGCGGATGATCTTCTGCTCTTGATTGAGGGCGGGAGTAGGTCTGCAGTAGAGGTTGCGGGAACCCGCTATATGCAGTTTGTTTCAGAATGGGGTGAAAGAATGGGTGTTAAAGTTTCCGAAAGGAAAACGGTGTGTATGCTGTTAAAGGGGTTTTTGGCGGCCAGTAGACCGCCCAATATTCGCTTAGAGACGGTTGGGGTCCGATACGTGCAACAAGTGAGGTACCTTGGATTAATGGTTGGAGAGAGGCTGAACTTTCGGCCTCACTTGCAACATCTAAGGGGGCGCGTAGCCGGTTTGGTTGGCATGCTGGTGCGAGTACTTCGCAAGGAATGGGGCCTTAAGTCCAGAGCGGTGAGGGTCCTGTATAAAAGTGTGTTTCTTCCGTGTGCGATGTATGCGTCTTGCGTGTGGGCTGATACTATGCGCCACCAATATGCGAGGGTGGCCATAAACTCAGTGCAGCGTATGGTATTGTATGCATGCTTGAATGTCTGTAGGACTGTGTCGACCGAAGCGATGCAGGTTCTCATGGGAGAAATCCCATGGGACCTGGAGGTGCTGCGTGGAAGTATCCACTACCGTCTGAGGCGGGGCATCCCACTGCAAGGTTGTCTGGTTGAGAATGATGAGGTTCGGAATCTCAGTCCGCGCCATCAGCGCATACTGGTTCTGAACAAGATGCATGAGATATGGCAGCAACGATGGGATGAGAGTGTGAATGGCAGATGGACGCACATGTTCATTCCGAATGTGTGCTTTGCGTCTGCGTGTGGTTTTGAGTTTGGTCTGTCCCTTGGGTATTTGCTTACGGGGCACGGCAGTATGAATGGGTTCCTGTATAGGCGTGGTCTGGCTACGGATGCTAGATGTCCGTGTGGAGCGGAGGAGGAGAGTGTTAAGCACCTTCTTGTAGAGTGTAGCCTATATGGGGACTTGCGTGACTTAGGTGCATGTGGAATCGTGGCGAATGGTGATAGTGTGGATGTGAGTGGTGTGTTGAGTGTGAAAGAGAGATATGAATGCTTGAATGCTTTTGCCGTGGCACTGTTTGAAAGAAGAATGAGAATGATGCGTGAATGAGTGCGTGAATGACACGCAGGGTGGCCACAACCGGGTGAAAGACCAAGGTCGATTCCGGTTGTACCTTCGGGTTTTGGCGAACCCGCGTACCTGAGCTGGCCTAGCGGTGCCTAGGAATTTACAAGATTCCTTACCGTAGCTTTAACAAGCGGAGTACAAACCAAAGTACTCTTAAAACAAAAATGGGTACCATGGGGATCGGGAGCCCCACAGTAGAATATACTGTGCCCGATCGAGGTGAGGCGCCATTTGGCAGCAACGTGGTGGTTGTGGTTAATACCCATGTCGCGGGTACGGTCTTCGGATCGCAGGTGTGAGGTAACTGGCAAATGTAGCAATGCATTGCACTTATCTCGGGCACTGTCACTGCTTATGACAGTAGAGGTTTAGATAGTCCTCGCCACCAGCAGGTGGAGAGTCAGCTTGTAACTGACTCTATCTGTTAACTGCCAGTAATGGTGGTGCGTTGATCGAGCGTATCTCGATTCCTATAGTCGTGGGCAACTCGTGGTCTTGGGGTTTGGACAACTAGGTCACGTTAAATAACAATTTCTCACTGGGCTTAGGGATCATTTAAATGATTGCAAATTTCCATAGGATTGGAAAATGTGTTGTTCTAAGGATGGAGTTATATATTGTGGCAAGGAAAACTATTGCTCTTTTAGGGAGTTGTTGGAGTATATTGGAGGTAATCAGCTTGATTAAATTGGCAACTTCGGAAGGAGTGATTACCTTAGGGGGAAGACTCATGGGTAAGGGAATGGATAGTTTCTGCTCGATTGTTGTGCAAATATGTCCTCATGTGGAGTAAATGTTTGTGCAAAGTGTTGAGCAAAAGCGTCTGCTTCATGTTTTTTCCGTTTTGGCCCAGGTTCCGTTAGTTTTTCGTGAAGGGTGCTTTGTTTTTCTATAAGATAGTATTTGTCTTGTAGCAGTCCACAAAGTTCTGTTTTTCGTTAGGGTTGAAGTGTAGTTTCTAAAACATATTCTATTGTATTTTGTGATTTCGTCATGTAGTTCTTTTTGCAGTTTGTTCAGTTTGGTTTTGTCGCTGGGCATTCTTGTGTGTTGCCAATGAGATCTTGCTTTTCGTTTTTCTGCAATAAGACGCCTAATTGTTAATGGTTGAATTGTCAGGCTTTGTGTAGGTTTCGAGTTTTTAATTTTTGCGAAAAGTCTGTAGCGTTTTTAGGAAACATGTTAACTTGTGTACCCATAAAATTAAAGTAAATAAATAGAGACAAAACAAATAAATAATAACAAGGAATGTTAATGTAAAAATAAGTTAAATATAGGATAAAAAAATAAACTACAACTATTACGCAATAAATTTAGAATAATAAAGCATGATATAAAAAGGATTTTTTTTTAAGTAAAAATATGAGGACCAAATCAATTTAAGAAGAAATTATAATTAACCAAGCTAGTAATTAGACAAGCTAGATATTGGTACAGTATCAAAGGAAAAATTTCACTTTAATACTGCCCTAATAGTAAGTGAAACTTTTGATGTAGTAATAATCGGTGTTTTGCTCTCAGGAGATAATAATTTAGGACCATTTCAAAAAACGTTCTGAAAAAGACAATGTCTAGATGGATAATGAATTGAAGGACATTTTTCAAGTATTAGAAAATTTAATAGCTACATTTACACAGAACTTAAAGATAGCATTTTCCGCTGAAAATATATTTAATAAAAATTATTTACTAGAAAATACAACTATTTGATTTCAAACAAAAATACTAAGGATAGGGATAGAGCAAATTAAATAATTAGTGAGAAATTAAATATATATAAAAATAGATTCAATCTTGCTGCAATAACAATCAGTTCGTATGATACATAGAAAAGAATAGTCAAATAGCCTGTGAGTGCTTCTCTGACTCAATTTAACGAGTAACGGTACTGTAAATTTTCTATAATTGGCATAAATGTCCCACAACTTATTAAACAGAAATAAGCGTAGGAAAGTGATAAAATTTATTTTGAGTGCTCGGCTATCAAAAAAGGTCAGAAGCGAAATGAGATTCAATAAGCAAAACGATATACTGATAACGCTAAAGTAACTATTAAATAAAAATTTCTAAATGAAGAATAAGTAATAAGTCTGTATATTAAACTATCAGCTTTCAAACAAAATAATTTTCGTGTAGAGAATTTTATTAGTAGAATCTTGGCGGTAATTTTTGAAATATACAAAGTACAGATAAGTAAATAATTTGGGATAACCGGTTGTCAAATACATAAAAAAATAAACAATAATATAAATACATTAAAAAAGTATAAAAACAGAATTCAAATAAATTATTCACGGGGTAAGATGCCAGCGATACCATGGAGCGATCTCTATGCGAATGAAGGTTGAGGCCAACATACTGGTAACCAAAAATATATTTCCCTTTTAAACTAATATTGATAGCAGCATATATGAGATTATATATAAAGGCCAACCATTTTTCAAAATAATAAAAGAACTAATTATAAATATAATAATAATAACAATTATTATTATAACAGAAACACTTATAACAGAAGTAACAATGATAATTATTATAATGATGATTATAATAGGGAAAATAGAAAATAGAATATATAATATTATATTTATTACTATTATTAAGCTCGTAATGAGCTTAATAATAGTAACAAATATAATATTAAATAGTAATAACAGATAGAATAATAAACACGTTAATACGCAAAGCAAATTAAACAAAGAATGAACTCTGCGAAAACATTTTATGTATTCTTAAATATAAAAATTAACGATTAAAATTTATGTAATTATAAGAACGTAGAGCTGAGGGATATTCATAACGTACAAACATATTTAATAGATACAGAAATAGATATATCGATTTGCAAGAGTAATCATATTAATCAAAATAAAATTAAGAAGAATAAAATAAAAAAGATAAATGGCATATTTTATCCATTTATCTTTTTATTTATTCTTCTTAATTTATAAAATTATTTAACTAATATATAAAAATAACTTTAGAAAATTCAGCATAAGTTTATATGACCACCCATAACCTATAAATAGTCACAGTTAGTATAATAAGAAGAGATTTCCTAGTGAAGTTATAAGACATTCTTATAAGGCAAAATTGATTATAAGACATTCACCTGCCGTTTCAAGATGAATCAATAAATATGGCTAAGCGGGGCAGCCTCAATAATATGCACCATGGCAGGGAGATAATAAATCTTTATATGGGCACTCGAAAAAAATAAAACACATCGAGTAAACTACTAAAAGCTTTAAGACAAGAAATGTATACACGAAATACTACGATATATTCCACCAAGAATGCAAAAAAATACTGACAAATACATTCTACACAAACATATTTTATGCACCGACAAAAGCCCGGTATATATTAAGAACTATAGATTGCCTCTTACCCACATTTAGATAATTAAAAGCTTATTTGGGCAATTAACAGGGGATGATATAGTCAAGCCATCGGGAAGCTCTTACAAATATTCTCTGTTTGTAGTAACGAAACGAAACACCGAAATAAAGAAGAAGGGGAGCTTATTTGTTTATTACTAGGAGGTAAAAAATAGCTGGTTCTTTAGACTATATGCAAGTTTATACTAATGTAACTTTGTATGTGTCGATGAGAAAATATTTTTTGGTTCAACTTTAATGAAAGAATCGAATCTCAAATTAAATTACGAAAAATTTACCTTCAACTGTATAAATAAAATATATAATCTCAAATAAAATTAAGTAAAATTTAAATTCCTAAAAACGAAATTCGTTTACCTAGGAAAATTAAAAGCAACGAATGGAATTAAAACAGATATAAGTAAAAATCACGTCATCAAAAATTATCCTACTACCTTGGAACGATGGGAGTGTGGCGCTCCCATCGTTCCGATTTGAGTTCTATTTATTTTTGTTCAGTTGGTACATCTGTTGTTGATATTCCCTCTAAATCTTAGCATCATAGCTTAACATTTGCAAAAGTAACGTAGCCAAGCGTACATCTATCTCTGTGTGTGTTAACGATTTTTAAAATATTAGAAATGGATTTAAATTTGCAACAACGAACTTGTATTAAATTTTGCGTAAAAAACGGATTTAATGGTGCGCGAAAGTTGGAAATGTCGGGAAAGTATTTCGGCAATGATTCTCTAAAGAAAACGGTCGTGAGTCAATCGAAGATGATGAACGCAATGGCGTGAGTCAATCGAAGATGATGAACGCAATGGCAGACTATCGACATCGAAAACCGATGAAAACATTGATAAAGTAAAATGAATGTTGGTCAATAACCGCAAATTAATCATCAGAGAGATAGCGGAGGACTTGAACATTGCCTATGGATCCGTCCAAGACATTTTGGTTAATGATTTGAGTTTCCGTCGTGTAGCAGCAAAGTTGGTGCCAAAGGACCTCAATTTTATGCAAAAAAAGAAACCGTGTTGACGTCGCAAAAGACATGATTTGCGAGGCCGAATCCGATCCCACATTTATCAAAAGGATCGTTACTGGAGACGACACATAGGTTTATGAGTACGACACGCAATCCAGACATCCGGCAAGTGAATGGCGTTAACCAAATGAGCCGAGACCAAAAAAACCACGTCGTTTTCAGTCAAAAAAGAAGGCAATGCTCACGGATTTCATATATTACAATGGTGTAATGCATTATAAATTTTTGCCAGAAGGCCGGACATTAAACAACGAGTACTATTTGGGCGGTATGAGACGTTTGCGTGAAGCAATTCGCCGAAAGAGGCCAGAGTTGTGCGCAGAAAACTCGTGGATTTTGCACCATGATAACGCACCGTCGCACAGTGTCATCATTATTAGTAATTTTTTTACGAAAAATGCAACAAATACCATCCAACAATGACCGAATTCACCTGATTTGGCTCCCTGTGACTGCTTTCTGTTCAGTCGAGTTAAAAAACCATTACGGGGAACGCGTTTCAACAGCCGAGAGTAAGTAATGGAAAAATCGCAGGAACCACTGATGGACATACCGAAAACTGAATATATAAATGTTTCAAGGATTGGATCAAGCGCTGTGATCAAGCGCTGTGTTAAAATAAGTGTGTTAAAGTCGATGGGGATTACTTTGAATGGGACAATAGAGATTTGGCCGAATAAACTTATATTTTTAACTTTCTGAATAAATTGATCAATATAGTATACCTATAAACTCTGATATTAAGAAGAGATTCGCAGCTTTCTTTAATTATTATGGACGTTTAATAAAGAAAAATATTTTGTTCGTATGGATGAATGAATA
>CATQJD010000031.1:0-173785 GCA_958298945.1 Atherix ibis | reverse complement strand
AAACCAACAAACCAACAAGCCAACAAACCAACAAACCAACAAGCCAACAAACCAACAAGCCAACAAACCAACAAACCAACAAACCAACATGCCAACAAACCAACAAACTAAGTAACCAACAAGCCAACAAACCAACAAGCCAACAAACCAACAAGCCAACAAACCAACAAACCAACAAACCAACAAGCCAACAAACCAACAAACCAACATGCCAACAAACCAACAAACTAAGTAACCAACAAGCCAACAAACCAACAAGCCAACAAACCAACAAACCAACAAACCAACATGCCAACAAACCAACAAACTAAGTAACCAACAAGCCAACAAACCAACAAGCCAACAAACCAACAAACCAACAAACCAACATGCCAACAAACCAACAAACTAAGTAACCAACAAGCCAACAAACCAATAAACCAACAAGCCAACAAACCAACAAACTAAGTAACCAACAAGCCAACAAACCAACAAGCCAACAAACCAACAAACCAACAAGCCAACAAACCAACAAACCAACAAACCAACATGCCAACAAACCAACAAACTAAGTAACCAACAAGCCAACAAACCAACAAACCAACAAGCCAACAAGCCAACAAACCAACAAACCAACAAGACAACAAACCAACAAACCAACAAACCAACAAACCAACAAACCAACAAACCAACAAACCAACAAACCAACAAACCAACATGCCAACAAACCAACAAACTAAGTAACCAACAAGCCAACAAACCAACAAGCCAACAAACCAACAAACCAACAAACCAACATGCCAACAAACCAACAAACTAAGTAACCAACAAGACAACAAACCAACAAACCAACAAACCAACAAACCAACAAACCAACAAACCAACAAACCAACAAACCAACAAACCAACAAGCCAACAAACCAACAAGCCAACAAACCAACAAACCAACAAACCAACATGCCAACAAACCAACAAACTAAGTAACCAACAAGCCAACAAACCAACAAACCAACAAGCCAACAAACCAACAAACCAACAAACCAACATGCCAACAAACCAACAAACTAAGTAACCAACAAGCCAACAAACCAACAAACCAACAAGCCAACAAGCCAACAAACCAACAAACCAACAAGCCAACAAACCAACAAGCCAACAAACCAACAAACCAACAAACCAACATGCCAACAAACCAACAAACTAAGTAACCAACAAGCCAACAAACCAACAAACCAACAAGCCAACAAGCCAACAAACCAACAAACCAACAAACCAACAAGCCAACAAACCAACAAGCCAACAAACCAACAAACCAACAAACCAACAAGCCAACAAACCAACAAGCCAACAAACCAACAAACCAACAAACCAACAAACCAACAAACCAACAAACCAACAAACCAACAAGCCAACAAACCAACAAGCCAACAAACCAACAAGCCAACAAACCAACAAGCCAACAAACCAACAAACCAACAAACCAACATGCCAACAAACCAACAAACTAAGTAACCAACAAGCCAACAAACCAATAAACCAACAAGCCAACAAGCCAACAAACCAACAAACCAACAAGACAACAAACCAACAAACCAACAAACCAACAAACCAACAAACCAACAAACCAACAAACCAACAAACCAACAAACCAACATGCCAACAAACCAACAAACTAAGTAACCAACAAGCCAACAAACCAACAAGCCAACAAACCAACAAACCAACAAACCAACATGCCAACAAACCAACAAACTAAGTAACCAACAAGCCAACAAACCAACAAACCAACAAGCCAACAAACCAACATGCCAACAAACCAACAAACTAAGTAACCAACAAGCCAACAAACCAACAAACCAACAAGCCAACAAGCCAACAAACCAACAAACCAACAAACCAACAAGCCAACAAGCCAACAAACCAACAAACCAACAAACCAACAAGCCAACATGCCAACAAACCAACAAGCCAACAAACCAACAAGCCAACAAACCAACAAACCAACAAACCAACATGCCAACAAACCAACAAACTAAGTAACCAACAAGCCAACAAACCAACAAACCAACAAGCCAACAAGCCAACAAACCAACAAACCAACAAGACAACAAACCAACAAACCAACAAACCAACATGCCAACATGCCAACAAACCAACAAACTAAGTAACCAACAAGCCAACAAACCAACAAGCCAACAAACCAACAAACCAACAAACCAACATGCCAACAAACCAACAAACTAAGTAACCAACAAGCCAACAAACCAACAAACCAACAAGCCAACAAGCCAACAAACCAACAAACCAACAAACCAACAAGCCAACAAACCAACAAGCCAACAAACCAACAAACCAACAAACCAACATGCCAACAAACCAACAAACTAAGTAACCAACAAGCCAACAAACCAACAAACCAACAAGCCAACAAGCCAACAAACCAACAAACCAACAAACCAACATGCCAACAAACCAACAAACTAAGTAACCAACAAGCCAACAAACCAACAAACCAACATGCCAACAAACCAACAAACTAAGTAACCAACAAGCCAACAAGGCAAAAACCAACAAACCAACAAGCCAACAAGCCAACAAACCAACAAACCAACAAGCCAACAAACCAACAAGCCAACAAACCAACAAACCAACAAACCAACATGCCAACAAACCAACAAACTAAGTAACCAACAAGCCAACAAACCAACAAACCAACAAGCCAACAAACCAACAAACTAAGTAACCAACAAGCCAACAAACCAACAAACCAACAAGCCAACAAGCCAACAAACCAACAAACTAAGTAACCAACAAGCCAACAAACCAACAAACCAACATGCCAACAAACCAACAAACTAAGTAACCAACAAGCCAACAAACCAACAAGCCAACAAACCAACAAGCCAACAAACCAACAAACCAACAAACCAACAAGCCAACAAACCAACAAACCAACATGCCAACAAACCAACAAACTAAGTAACCAACAAGCCAACAAACCAACAAGCCAACAAACCAACAAACCAACAAACCAACATGCCAACAAACCAACAAACTAAGTAACCAACAAGCCAACAAACCAACAAACCAACAAGCCAACAAACCAACAAACCAACAAGCCAACAAGCCAACAAACCAACAAACCAACATGCCAACAAACCAACAAACTAAGTAACCAACAAGCCAACAAACCAACAAACCAACAAGCCAACAAGCCAACAAACCAACAAACCAACAAACCAACAAGCCAACAAACCAACAAGCCAACAAACCAACATGCCAACAAACCAACAAACTAAGTAACCAACAAGCCAACAAACCAACAAACCAACAAGCCAACAAGCCAACAAACCAACAAACCAACAAACCAACAAGCCAACAAACCAACAAGCCAACAAACCAACAAGCCAACAAACCAACAAGACAACAAACCAACAAACCAACAAACCAACAAACCAACAAACCAACAAACCAACAAACCAACAAACCAACAAACCAACAAACCAACAAACCAACATGCCAACAAACCAACAAACTAAGTAACCAACAAGCCAACAAACCAACAAGCCAACAAACCAACAAACCAACAAACCAACATGCCAACAAACCAACAAACTAAGTAACCAACAAGCCAACAAACCAACAAACCAACAAGCCAACAAGCCAACAAACCAACAAACCAACAAGCCAACAAACCAACAAGCCAACAAACCAACAAACCAACAAACCAACAAACTAAGTAACCAACAAGCCAACAAACCAACAAACCAACAAGCCAACAAGCCAACAAACCAACAAACCAACAAACCAACAAGCCAACAAACCAACAAGCCAACAAACCAACAAACCAACAAACCAACAAGCCAACAAACCAACAAGCCAACAAACCAACAAACCAACAAACCAACAAACCAACAAACCAACAAACCAACAAACCAACAAGCCAACAAACCAACAAGCCAACAAACCAACAAGCCAACAAACCAACAAGCCAACAAACCAACAAACCAACAAACCAACATGCCAACAAACCAACAAACTAAGTAACCAACAAGCCAACAAACCAACAAACCAACAAGCCAACAAGCCAACAAACCAACAAACCAACAAGACAACAAACCAACAAACCAACAAACCAACAAACCAACAAACCAACAAACCAACAAACCAACAAACCAACAAACCAACATGCCAACAAACCAACAAACTAAGTAACCAACAAGCCAACAAACCAACAAGCCAACAAACCAACAAACCAACAAACCAACATGCCAACAAACCAACAAACTAAGTAACCAACAAGCCAACAAACCAACAAACCAACAAGCCAACAAACCAACATGCCAACAAACCAACAAACTAAGTAACCAACAAGCCAACAAACCAACAAACCAACAAGCCAACAAGCCAACAAACCAACAAACCAACAAACCAACAAGCCAACAAGCCAACAAACCAACAAACCAACAAACCAACAAGCCAACATGCCAACAAACCAACAAGCCAACAAACCAACAAGCCAACAAACCAACAAACCAACAAACCAACATGCCAACAAACCAACAAACTAAGTAACCAACAAGCCAACAAACCAACAAACCAACAAGCCAACAAGCCAACAAACCAACAAACCAACAAGACAACAAACCAACAAACCAACAAACCAACATGCCAACATGCCAACAAACCAACAAACTAAGTAACCAACAAGCCAACAAACCAACAAGCCAACAAACCAACAAACCAACAAACCAACATGCCAACAAACCAACAAACTAAGTAACCAACAAGCCAACAAACCAACAAACCAACAAGCCAACAAGCCAACAAACCAACAAACCAACAAACCAACAAGCCAACAAACCAACAAGCCAACAAACCAACAAACCAACAAACCAACATGCCAACAAACCAACAAACTAAGTAACCAACAAGCCAACAAACCAACAAACCAACAAGCCAACAAGCCAACAAACCAACAAACCAACAAACCAACATGCCAACAAACCAACAAACTAAGTAACCAACAAGCCAACAAACCAACAAACCAACATGCCAACAAACCAACAAACTAAGTAACCAACAAGCCAACAAGGCAAAAACCAACAAACCAACAAGCCAACAAGCCAACAAACCAACAAACCAACAAGCCAACAAACCAACAAGCCAACAAACCAACAAACCAACAAACCAACATGCCAACAAACCAACAAACTAAGTAACCAACAAGCCAACAAACCAACAAACCAACAAGCCAACAAACCAACAAACTAAGTAACCAACAAGCCAACAAACCAACAAACCAACAAGCCAACAAGCCAACAAACCAACAAACCAACAAGCCAACAAACCAACAAGCCAACAAACCAACAAACCAACAAACCAACATGCCAACAAACCAACAAACTAAGTAACCAACAAGCCAACAAACCAACAAACCAACAAGCCAACAAGCCAACAAACCAACAAACCAACAAACCAACAAGCCAACAAACCAACAAGCCAACAAACCAACAAACCAACAAACCAACAAGCCAACAAACCAACAAGCCAACAAACCAACAAACCAACAAACCAACAAACCAACAAACCAACAAACCAACAAACTAAGTAACCAACAAGCCAACAAACCAACAAACCAACAAGCCAACAAGCCAACAAACCAACAAACCAACAAGCCAACAAACCAACAAGCCAACAAACCAACAAACCAACAAACCAACATGCCAACAAACCAACAAACTAAGTAACCAACAAGCCAACAAACCAACAAACCAACAAGCCAACAAGCCAACAAACCAACAAACCAACAAACCAACAAGCCAACAAACCAACAAGCCAACAAACCAACAAACCAACAAACCAACATGCCAACAAACCAACAAACTAAGTAACCAACAAGCCAACAAACCAACAAACCAACAAGCCAACAAACCAACAAACCAACAAGCCAACAAGCCAACAAACCAACAAACCAACATGCCAACAAACCAACAAACTAAGTAACCAACAAGCCAACAAACCAACAAACCAACAAGCCAACAAGCCAACAAACCAACAAACCAACAAACCAACAAGCCAACAAACCAACAAACCAACAAACCAACAAACCAACAAACCAACAAACTAAGTAACCAACAAGCCAACAAACCAACAAACCAACAAGCCAACAAACCAACAAACCAACAAGCCAACAAGCCAACAAACCAACAAACCAACAAGCCAACAAGCCAACAAACCAACAAACCAACAAACCAACAAGCCAACAAGCCAACAAGCCAACAAACCAACAAACCAACAAACCAACAAGCCAACAAACCAACAAGCCAACAAACCAACAAACCAACAAACCAACATGCCAACAAACCAACAAACTAAGTAACCAACAAGCCAACAAACCAACAAACCAACAAGCCAACAAACCAACAAACCAACAAACCAACATGCCAACAAACCAACAAACTAAGTAACCAACAAGCCAACAAACCAACAAACCAACAAGCCAACAAGCCAACAAACCAACAAACCAACAAGCCAACAAACCAACAAGCCAACAAACCAACAAACCAACAAACCAACATGCCAACAAACCAACAAACTAAGTAACCAACAAGCCAACAAACCAACAAACCAACAAGCCAACAAGCCAACAAACCAACAAGCCAACAAACCAACAAACCAACAAACCAACATGCCAACAAACCAACAAACTAAGTAACCAACAAGCCAACAAACCAACAAACCAACAAGCCAACAAACCAACAAACCAACAAGCCAACAAGCCAACAAACCAACAAACCAACATGCCAACAAACCAACAAACTAAGTAACCAACAAGCCAACAAACCAACAAACCAACAAGCCAACAAGCCAACAAACCAACAAGCCAACAAACCAACATGCCAACAAACCAACAAACTAAGTAACCAACAAGCCAACAAACCAACAAACCAACAAGCCAACAAGCCAACAAACCAACAAACCAACAAACCAACAAGCCAACAAACCAACAAGCCAACAAACCAACAAGACAACAAACCAACAAACCAACAAACCAACAAACCAACAAACCAACAAACCAACAAACCAACAAACCAACAAGCCAACAAACCAACAAGCCAACAAACCAACAAACCAACAAACCAACATGCCAACAAACCAACAAACTAAGTAACCAACAAGCCAACAAACCAACAAACCAACAAGCCAACAAACCAACAAACCAACAAACCAACATGCCAACAAACCAACAAACTAAGTAACCAACAAGCCAACAAACCAACAAACCAACAAGCCAACAAGCCAACAAACCAACAAACCAACAAGCCAACAAACCAACAAGCCAACAAACCAACAAACCAACAAACCAACATGCCAACAAACCAACAAACTAAGTAACCAACAAGCCAACAAACCAACAAACCAACAAGCCAACAAGCCAACAAACCAACAAACCAACAAACCAACAAGCCAACAAACCAACAAGCCAACAAACCAACAAACCAACAAACCAACAAACCAACATGCCAACAAACCAACAAACTAAGTAACCAACAAGCCAACAAACCAACAAACCAACAAGCCAACAAGCCAACAAACCAACAAACCAACAAACCAACAAGCCAACAAACCAACAAGCCAACAAACCAACAAACCAACAAACCAACAAGCCAACAAACCAACAAGCCAACAAACCAACAAACCAACAAACCAACATGCCAACAAACCAACAAACCAACATGCCAACAAACCAACAAACTAAGTAACCAACAAGCCAACAAACCAACAAACCAACAAACCAACAAGCCAACAAACCAACAAACCAACAAGCCAACAAACCAACAAGCCAACAAACCAACAAACCAACAAACCAACATGCCAACAAACCAACAAACTAAGTAACCAACAAGCCAACAAACCAACAAGCCGACAAACCAACAAGCCAACAAACCAACAAACCAACAAACCAACAAGCCAACAAACCAACAAACCAACATGCCAACAAACCAACAAACTAAGTAACCAACAAGCCAACAAACCAACAAGCCAACAAACCAACAAACCAACAAACCAACATGCCAACAAACCAACAAACTAAGTAACCAACAAGCCAACAAACCAACAAGCCAACAAACCAACAAACCAACAAACCAACATGCCAACAAACCAACAAACTAAGTAACCAACAAGCCAACAAACCAACAAACCAACAAGCCAACAAACCAACAAACCAACAAACCAACAAGCCAACAAACCAACAAGCCAACAAACCAACAAACCAACAAACCAACATGCCAACAAACCAACAAACTAAGTAACCAACAAGCCAACAAACCAACAAACCAACAAGCCAACAAGCCAACAAACCAACAAACCAACAAGCCAACAAACCAACAAACCAACAAACCAACATGCCAACAAACCAACAAACTAAGTAACCAACAAGCCAACAAACCAACAAACCAACAAGCCAACAAACCAACAAACCAACAAACCAACATGCCAACAAACCAACAAACTAAGTAACCAACAAGCCAACTAACCAACAAACCAACAAGCCAACAAGCCAACAAACCAACAAACCAACAAACCAACAAGCCAACAAACCAACAAACCAACATGCCAACAAACCAACAAACTAAGTAACCAACAAGCCAACAAACCAACAAGCCAACAAACCAACAAACCAACAAGCCAACAAACCAACAAACCAACAAACCAATATGCCAACAAACCAACAAACTAAGTAACCAACAAGCCAACAAACCAACAAACCAACAAGCCAACAAGCCAACAAACCAACAAACCAACAAACCAACAAACCAACAAACCAACAAGCCAACAAACCAACAAGCCAACAAACCAACAAACCAACAAACCAACAAACCAACATGCCAACAAACCAACAAACTAAGTAACCAACAAGCCAACAAACCAACAAACCAACAAGCCAACAAGCCAACAAACCAACAAACCAACAAACCAACAAGCCAACAAACCAACAAGCCAACAAACCAACAAACCAACAAACCAACAAGCCAACAAACCAACAAACCAACAAACCAACAAGCCAACAAACCAACAAACCAACAAACCAACATGCCAACAAACCAACAAACTAAGTAACCAACAAGCCAACAAACCAACAAGACAACAAACCAACAAACCAACAAACCAACATGCCAACAAACCAACAAACTAAGTAACCAACAAGCCAACAAACCAACAAACCAACAAGCCAACAAGCCAACAAACCAACAAACCAACAAACCAACAAGCCAACAAACCAACAAGCCAACAAACCAACAAACCAACAAACCAACATGCCAACAAACCAACAAACTAAGTAACCAACAAGCCAACAAACCAACAAACCAACAAACCAACATGCCATCAAACCAACAAACTAAGTAACCAACAAGCCAACAAACCAACAAACCAACAAACTAAGTAACCAACAAGCCAACAAACCAACAAACCAACAAGCCAACAAACCAACAAGCCAACAAACCAACAAACCAACAAACCAACATGCCAACAAACCAAAAAACTAAGTAACCAACAAGCCAACAAACCAACAAACCAACAAGCCAACAAGCCAACAAACCAACAAACCAACAAGACAACAAACCAACAAACCAACAAGCCAACAAACCAACAAACCAACAAACCAACATGCCAACAAACCAACAAACTAAGTAACCAACAAGCCAACAAACCAACAAACCAACAAGCCAACAAGCCAACAAACCAACAAACCAACAAGACAACAAACCAACAAACCAACAAACCAACAAACCAACAAACCAACAAACCAACAAACCAACAAACCAACAAACCAACAAACCAACATGCCAACAAACCAACAAACTAAGTAACCAACAAGCCAACAAACCAACAAACCAACAAGCCAACAAGCCAACAAACCAACAAACCAACAAACCAACAAACCAACAAGCCAACAAACCAACAAGACAACAAACCAACAAACCAACAAACCAACAAACCAACAAACCAACAAACCAACAAACCAACAAACCAACAAGCCAACAAGCCAACAAGCCAACAAACCAACAAACCAACAAGCCAACAAACCAACAAGCCAACAAACCAACAAACCAACAAACCAACAAACCAACATGCCAACAAACCAACAAACTAAGTAACCAACAAGCCAACAAACCAACAAACCAACAAGCCAACAAGCCAACAAACCAACAAACCAACAAACCAACAAGCCAACAAACCAACAAGCCAACAAACCAACAAGACAACAAACCAACAAACCAACAAACCAACAAACCAACATGCCAACAAACCAACAAACTAAGTAACCAACAAGCCAACAAACCAACAAACCAACAAGCCAACAAGCCAACAAACCAACAAACCAACAAACCAACAAGCCAACAAACCAACAAGCCAACAAACCAACAAACCAACAAACCAACATGCCAACAAACCAACAAACTAAGTAACCAACAAGCCAACAAACCAACAAACCAACAAGCCAACAAGCCAACAAACCAACAAACCAACAAGACAACAAACCAACAAACCAACAAACCAACAAACCAACAAACCAACAAACCAACAAACCAACAAACCAACAAACCAACAAACCAACAAGCCAACAAACCAACAAGCCAACAAACCAACAAACCAACAAACCAACATGCCAACAAACCAACAAACTAAGTAACCAACAAGCCAACAAACCAACAAACCAACAAACCAACATGCCAACAAACCAACAAACTAAGTAACCAACAAGCCAACAAACCAACAAACCAACAAGCCAACAAGCCAACAAACCAACAAACCAACATGCCAACAAACCAACAAACTAAGTAACCAACAAGCCAACAAACCAACAAGCCAACAAACCAACAAACCAACAAACCAACAAGCCAACAAACCAACAAACCAACAAACCAACAAGCCAACAAACCAACAAGCCAACAAACCAACAAACCAACAAACCAACATGCCAACAAACCAACAAACTAAGTAACCAACAAGCCAACAAACCAACAAACCAACAAACCAACATGCCAACAAACCAACAAACTAAGTAACCAACAAGCCAACAAACCAACAAGCCAACAAACCAACAAACCAACAAACCAACATGCCAACAAACCAACAAACTAAGTAACCAACAAGCCAACAAACCCACAAACCAACAAGCCAACAAGCCAACAAACCAACAAACCAACAAACCAACAAGCCAACAAACCAACAAACCAACATGCCAACAAACCAACAAACTAAGTAACCAACAAGCCAACAAACCAACAAGCCAACAAACCAACAAACCAACAAACCAACATGCCAACAAACCAACAAACTAAGTAACCAACAAGCCAACAAACCAACAAACCAACAAACCAACATGCCAACAAACCAACAAGCCAACAAGCCAACAAACCAACAAACCAACAAGACAACAAACCAACAAACCAACAAACCAACAAACCAACAAACCAACAAACCAACAAACCAACAAACCAACAAGCCAACAAGCCAACAAGCCAACAAACCAACAAACCAACAAGCCAACAAACCAACAAGCCAACAAACCAACAAACCAACAAACCAACATGCCAACAAACCAACAAATTAAGTAACCAACAAGCCAACAAACCAACAAACCAACAAACCAACATGCCAACAAACCAACAAACTAAGTAACCAACAAGCCAACAAACCAACAAACCAACAAGCCAACAAACCAACAAACTAAGTAACCAACAAACCAACAAGCCAACAAACCAACAAGCCAACAAACCAACAAACCAACAAACCAACATGCCAACAAACCAACAAACTAAGTAACCAACAAGCCAACAAACCAACAAGCCAACAAGCCAACAAACCAACAAACCAACAAACCAACAAGCCAACAAACCAACAAACCAACATGCCAACAAACCAACAAACTAAGTAACCAACAAGCCAACAAACCAACAAACCAACAAGCCAACAAACCAACAAGCCAACAAACCAACAAACCAACAAACCAACATGCCAACAAACCAACAAACTAAGTAACCAACAAGCCAACAAACCAACAAACTAAGTAACCAACAAGCCAACAAACCAACAAACCAACAAGCCAACAAACCAACAAGCCAACAAACCAACAAACCAACAAACCAACATGCCAACAAACCAACAAACTAAGTAACCAACAAGCCAACAAACCAACAAGACAACAAACCAACAAACCAACAAACCAACATGCCAACAAACCAACAAACTAAGTAACCAACAAGCCAACAAACCAACAAACCAACAAGCCAACAAGCCAACAAACCAACAAACCAACAAACCAACAAGCCAACAAACCAACAAGCCAACAAACCAACAAACCAACAAACCAACATGCCAACAAACCAACAAACTAAGTAACCAACAAGCCAACAAACCAACAAACCAACAAACCAACATGCCAACAAACCAACAAACTAAGTAACCAACAAGCCAACAAACCAACAAACCAACAAACCAACATGCCAACAAACCAACAAACTAAGTAACCAACAAGCCAACAAACCAACAAACCAACAAGCCAACAAGCCAACAAACCAACAAACCAACAAGACAACAAACCAACAAACCAACAAGCCAACAAACCAACAAACCAACAAACCAACATGCCAACAAACCAACAAACTAAGTAACCAACAAGCCAACAAACCAACAAACCAACAAGCCAACAAGCCAACAAACCAACAAACCAACAAGCCAACAAACCAACAAGCCAACAAACCAACAAACCAACAAACCAACATGCCAACAAACCAACAAACTAAGTAACCAACAAGCCAACAAACCAACAAACCAACAAGCCAACAAGCCAACAAACCAACAAACCAACAAACCAACAAACCAACAAACCAACAAGCCAACAAACCAACAAGCCAACAAACCAACAAACCAACAAACCAACATGCCAACAAACCAACAAACTAAGTAACCAACAAGCCAACAAACCAACAAACCAACAAGCCAACAAGCCAACAAACCAACAAACCAACAAGCCAACAAACCAACAAGCCAACAAACCAACAAACCAACAAACCAACATGCCAACAAACCAACAAACTAAGTAACCAACAAGCCAACAAACCAACAAACCAACAAACCAACAAGCCAACAAGCCAACAAACCAACAAACCAACAAACCAACAAACCAACAAACCAACAAACCAACAAACCAACATGCCAACAAACCAACAAACTAAGTAACCAACAAGCCAACAAACCAACAAGCCAACAAACCAACAAACCAACAAACCAACATGCCAACAAACCAACAAACTAAGTAACCAACAAGCCAACAAACCAACAAACCAACAAGCCAACAAGCCAACAAACCAACAAACCAACAAACCAACAAGCCAACAAACCAACAAACCAACATGCCAACAAGCCAACAAACCAACAAACCAACAAACCAACAAGCCAACAAACCAACAAGCCAACAAACCAACAAACCAACAAACCAACAAGCCAACAAGCCAACAAACCAACAAACCAACAAACCAACAAGCCAACAAACCAACAAGCCAACAAACCAACAAACCAACAAACCAACATGCCAACAAACCAACAAACTAAGTAACCAACAAGCCAACAAACCAACAAACCAACAAACCAACATGCCAACAAACCAACAAACCAACAAGCCAACAAACCAACAAGCCAACAAACCAACAAACCAACAAACCAACATGCCAACAAACCAACAAACCAACAAACCAACAAACCAACAAACCAACAAACCAACAAGCCAACAAACCAACAAACCAACAAACCAACATGCCAACAAACCAACAAACCAACAAACCAACAAACCAACAAACCAACAAACCAACAAACCAACAAACCAACAAACCAACAAGCCAACAAACCAACAAGCCAACAAACCAACAAACCAACAAACCAACATGCCAACAAACCAACAAACTAAGTAACCAACAAGCCAACAAACCAACAAACCAACAAACCAACAAGCCAACAAACCAACAAACCAACAAGCCAACAAACCAACAAACCAACAAGCCAACAAACCAACAAGCCAACAAACCAACAAACCAACAAACCAACATGCCAACAAACCAACAAACTAAGTAACCAACAAGCCAACAAACCAACAAGCCAACAAACCAACAAGCCAACAAACCAACAAACCAACAAACCAACAAGCCAACAAACCAACAAACCAACATGCCAACAAACCAACAAACTAAGTAACCAACAAGCCAACAAACCAACAAGCCAACAAACCAACAAACCAACAAACCAACATGCCAACAAACCAACAAACTAAGTAACCAACAAGCCAACAAACCAACAAGCCAACAAACCAACAAACCAACAAACCAACATGCCAACAAACCAACAAACTAAGTAACCAACAAGCCAACAAACCAACAAACCAACAAGCCAACAAACCAACAAACCAACAAACCAACAAGCCAACAAACCAACAAGCCAACAAACCAACAAACCAACAAACCAACATGCCAACAAACCAACAAACTAAGTAACCAACAAGCCAACAAACCAACAAACCAACAAGCCAACAAGCCAACAAACCAACAAACCAACAAGCCAACAAACCAACAAACCAACAAACCAACATGCCAACAAACCAACAAACTAAGTAACCAACAAGCCAACAAACCAACAAACCAACAAGCCAACAAACCAACAAACCAACAAACCAACATGCCAACAAACCAACAAACTAAGTAACCAACAAGCCAACAAACCAACAAACCAACAAGCCAACAAGCCAACAAACCAACAAACCAACAAACCAACAAGCCAACAAACCAACAAACCAACATGCCAACAAACCAACAAACTAAGTAACCAACAAGCCAACAAACCAACAAGCCAACAAACCAACAAACCAACAAACCAACATGCCAACAAACCAACAAACTAAGTAACCAACAAGCCAACAAACCAACAAACCAACAAGACAACAAACCAACAAACCAACAAACCAACAAACCAACATGCCAACAAACCAACAAACTAAGTAACCAACAAGCCAACAAACCAACAAACCAACAAACCAACAAGCCAACAAACCAACAAGCCAACAAACCAACAAGCCAACAAACCAACAAGCCAACAAACCAACAAACCAACAAACCAACATGCCAACAAACCAACAAACTAAGTAACCAACAAGCCAACAAACCAACAAGACAACAAACCAACAAACCAACAAACCAACATGCCAACAAACCAACAAACTAAGTAACCAACAAGCCAACAAACCAACAAACCAACAAGCCAACAAGCCAACAAACCAACAAACCAACAAACCAACAAGCCAACAAACCAACAAGCCAACAAACCAACAAACCAACAAACCAACATGCCAACAAACCAACAAACTAAGTAACCAACAAGCCAACAAACCAACAAACCAACAAGCCAACAAGCCAACAAACCAACAAACCAACAAGCCAACAAGCCAACAAACCAACAAACCAACAAGACAACAAACCAACAAACCAACAAACCAACAAGCCAACAAACCAACATGCCAACAAACCAACAAACTAAGTAACCAACAAGCCAACAAACCAACAAACCAACAAGCCAACAAGCCAACAAACCAACAAACCAACAAACCAACAAGCCAACAAACCAACAAGCCAACAAACCAACAAACCAACAAACCAACATGCCAACAAACCAACAAACTAAGTAACCAACAAGCCAACAAACCAACAAACCAACAAACCAACATGCCAACAAACCAACAAACCAACAAGCCAACAAACCAACAAGCCAACAAACCAACAAACCAACAAACCAACATGCCAACAAACCAACAAACCAACAAACCAACAAACCAACAAACCAACAAACCAACAAGCCAACAAACCAACAAACCAACAAACCAACATGCCAACAAACCAACAAACCAACAAACCAACAAACCAACAAACCAACAAACCAACAAACCAACAAACCAACAAACCAACAAGCCAACAAACCAACAAGCCAACAAACCAACAAACCAACAAACCAACATGCCAACAAACCAACAAACTAAGTAACCAACAAGCCAACAAACCAACAAACCAACAAACCAACAAGCCAACAAACCAACAAACCAACAAGCCAACAAACCAACAAACCAACAAGCCAACAAACCAACAAGCCAACAAACCAACAAACCAACAAACCAACATGCCAACAAACCAACAAACTAAGTAACCAACAAGCCAACAAACCAACAAGCCAACAAACCAACAAGCCAACAAACCAACAAACCAACAAACCAACAAGCCAACAAACCAACAAACCAACATGCCAACAAACCAACAAACTAAGTAACCAACAAGCCAACAAACCAACAAGCCAACAAACCAACAAACCAACAAACCAACATGCCAACAAACCAACAAACTAAGTAACCAACAAGCCAACAAACCAACAAGCCAACAAACCAACAAACCAACAAACCAACATGCCAACAAACCAACAAACTAAGTAACCAACAAGCCAACAAACCAACAAACCAACAAGCCAACAAACCAACAAACCAACAAACCAACAAGCCAACAAACCAACAAGCCAACAAACCAACAAACCAACAAACCAACATGCCAACAAACCAACAAACTAAGTAACCAACAAGCCAACAAACCAACAAACCAACAAGCCAACAAGCCAACAAACCAACAAACCAACAAGCCAACAAACCAACAAACCAACAAACCAACATGCCAACAAACCAACAAACTAAGTAACCAACAAGCCAACAAACCAACAAACCAACAAGCCAACAAACCAACAAACCAACAAACCAACATGCCAACAAACCAACAAACTAAGTAACCAACAAGCCAACAAACCAACAAACCAACAAGCCAACAAGCCAACAAACCAACAAACCAACAAACCAACAAGCCAACAAACCAACAAACCAACATGCCAACAAACCAACAAACTAAGTAACCAACAAGCCAACAAACCAACAAGCCAACAAACCAACAAACCAACAAACCAACATGCCAACAAACCAACAAACTAAGTAACCAACAAGCCAACAAACCAACAAACCAACAAGACAACAAACCAACAAACCAACAAACCAACAAACCAACATGCCAACAAACCAACAAACTAAGTAACCAACAAGCCAACAAACCAACAAACCAACAAACCAACAAGCCAACAAACCAACAAGCCAACAAACCAACAAGCCAACAAACCAACAAGCCAACAAACCAACAAACCAACAAACCAACATGCCAACAAACCAACAAACTAAGTAACCAACAAGCCAACAAACCAACAAGACAACAAACCAACAAACCAACAAACCAACATGCCAACAAACCAACAAACTAAGTAACCAACAAGCCAACAAACCAACAAACCAACAAGCCAAGAAGCCAACAAACCAACAAACCAACAAACCAACAAGCCAACAAACCAACAAGCCAACAAACCAACAAACCAACAAGCCAACAAACCAACAAACCAACAAACCAACATGCCAACAAACCAACAAACTAAGTAACCAACAAGCCAACAAACCAACAAACCAACAAACCAACATGCCAACAAACCAACAAACCAACAAGCCAACAAACCAACAAGCCAACAAACCAACAAGCCAACAAACCAACAAGCCAACAAACCAACAAACCAACAAACCAACATGCCAACAAACCAACAAACTTAGTAACCAACAAGCCAACAAACCAACAAACCAACAAGCCAACAAGCCAACAAACCAACAAACCAACAAGACAACAAACCAACAAACCAACAAGCCAACAAACCAACAAACCAACAAACCAACATGCCAACAAACCAACAAACTAAGTAACCAACAAGCCAACAAACCAACAAACCAACAAGCCAACAAGCCAACAAACCAACAAACCAACAAGCCAACAAACCAACAAGCCAACAAACCAACAAACCAACAAACCAACATGCCAACAAACCAACAAACTAAGTAACCAACAAGCCAACAAACCAACAAACCAACAAGCCAACAAGCCAACAAACCAACAAACCAACAAACCAACAAACCAACAAACCAACAAGCCAACAAACCAACAAGCCAACAAACCAACAAACCAACAAACCAACATGCCAACAAACCAACAAACTAAGTAACCAACAAGCCAACAAACCAACAAACCAACAAGCCAACAAGCCAACAAACCAACAAACCAACAAGCCAACAAACCAACAAGCCAACAAACCAACAAACCAACAAACCAACATGCCAACAAACCAACAAACTAAGTAACCAACAAGCCAACAAACCAACAAACCAACAAACCAACAAGCCAACAAGCCAACAAACCAACAAACCAACAAACCAACAAACCAACAAACCAACAAACCAACAAACCAACATGCCAACAAACCAACAAACTAAGTAACCAACAAGCCAACAAACCAACAAGCCAACAAACCAACAAACCAACAAACCAACATGCCAACAAACCAACAAACTAAGTAACCAACAAGCCAACAAACCAACAAACCAACAAGCCAACAAGCCAACAAACCAACAAACCAACAAACCAACAAGCCAACAAACCAACAAACCAACATGCCAACAAGCCAACAAACCAACAAACCAACAAACCAACAAGCCAACAAACCAACAAGCCAACAAACCAACAAACCAACAAACCAACAAGCCAACAAGCCAACAAACCAACAAACCAACAAACCAACAAGCCAACAAACCAACAAGCCAACAAACCAACAAACCAACAAACCAACATGCCAACAAACCAACAAACTAAGTAACCAACAAGCCAACAAACCAACAAACCAACAAACCAACATGCCAACAAACCAACAAACCAACAAGCCAACAAACCAACAAGCCAACAAACCAACAAACCAACAAACCAACATGCCAACAAACCAACAAACCAACAAACCAACAAACCAACAAACCAACAAACCAACAAGCCAACAAACCAACAAACCAACAAACCAACATGCCAACAAACCAACAAACCAACAAACCAACAAACCAACAAACCAACAAACCAACAAACCAACAAACCAACAAACTAACAAGCCAACAAACCAACAAGCCAACAAACCAATAAACCAACAAACCAACATGCCAACAAACCAACAAACTAAGTAAACAACAAGCCAACAAACCAACAAACCAACAAACCAACAAGCCAACAAACCAACAAACCAACAAGCCAACAAACCAACAAACCAACAAGCCAACAAACCAACAAGCCAACAAACCAACAAACCAACAAACCAACATGCCAACAAACCAACAAACTAAGTAACCAACAAGCCAACAAACCAACAAGCCAACAAACCAACAAGCCAACAAACCAACAAACCAACAAACCAACAAGCCAACAAACCAACAAACCAACATGCCAACAAACCAACAAACTAAGTAACCAACAAGCCAACAAACCAACAAGCCAACAAACCAACAAACCAACAAACCAACATGCCAACAAACCAACAAACTAAGTAACCAACAAGCCAACAAACCAACAAGCCAACAAACCAACAAACCAACAAACCAACATGCCAACAAACCAACAAACTAAGTAACCAACAAGCCAACAAACCAACAAACCAACAAGCCAACAAACCAACAAACCAACAAACCAACAAGCCAACAAACCAACAAGCCAACAAACCAACAAACCAACAAACCAACATGCCAACAAACCAACAAACTAAGTAACCAACAAGCCAACAAACCAACAAACCAACAAGCCAACAAGCCAACAAACCAACAAACCAACAAGACAACAAACCAACAAACCAACAAACCAACAAGCCAACAAACCAACAAACCAACAAACCAACAAGCCAACAAACCAACAAACCAACAAACCAACAAGCCAACAAACCAACAAACCAACATGCCAACAAACCAACAAACTAAGTAACCAACAAGCCAACAAACCAACAAGCCAACAAACCAACAAACCAACAAACCAACATGCCAACAAACCAACAAACTAAGTAACCAACAAGCCAACAAACCAACAAACCAACAAGACAACAAACCAACAAGCCAACAAACCAATAAACCAACAAACCAACATGCCAACAAACCAACAAACTAAGTAACCAACAAGCCAACAAACCAACAAACCAACAAGCCAACAAGCCAACAAACCAACAAACCAACAAACCAACAAGCCAACAAACCAACAAGCCAACAAACCAACAAACCAACAAACCAACATGCCAACAAACCAACAAACTAAGTAACCAACAAGCCAACAAACCAACAAACCAACAAGCCAACAAGCCAACAAACCAACAAACCAACAAGACAACAAACCAACAAACCAACAAGCCAACAAACCAACAAACCAACAAACCAACATGCCAACAAACCAACAAACTAAGTAACCAACAAACCAACAAGCCAACAAGCCAACAAACCAACAAACCAACAAGCCAACAAACCAACAAGCCAACAAACCAACAAACCAACAAACCAACATGCCAACAAACCAACAAACCAACAAACCAACAAACCAACAAACCAACAAACCAACATGCCAACAAACCAACAAACTAAGTAACCAACAAGCCAACAAACCAACAAACCAACAAGCCAACAAGCCAACAAACCAACAAACCAACAAACCAACAAACCAACAAGCCAACAAACCAACAAGCCAACAAACCAACAAACCAACAAACCAACATGCCAACAACCCAACAAACTAAGTAACCAACAAGCCAACAAACCAACAAACCAACAAGCCAACAAGCCAACAAACCAACAAACCAACAAGCCAACAAACCAACAAGCCAACAAACCAACAAACCAACAAACCAACATGCCAACAAACCAACAAACTAAGTAACCAACAAGCCAACAAACCAACAAACCAACAAACCAACATGCCAACAAACCAACAAACCAACAAGCCAACAAACCAACAAGCCAACAAACCAACAAACCAACAAACCAACATGCCAACAAACCAACAAACCAACAAACCAACAAACCAACAAACCAACAAACCAACAAGCCAACAAACCAACAAACCAACAAACCAACATGCCAACAAACCAACAAACCAACAAACCAACAAACCAACAAACCAACAAACCAACAAACCAACAAACCAACAAACCAACAAGCCAACAAACCAACAAGCCAACAAACCAACAAACCAACAAACCAACATGCCAACAAACCAACAAACTAAGTAACCAACAAGCCAACAAACCAACAAACCAACAAACCAACAAGCCAACAAACCAACAAACCAACAAGCCAACAAACCAACAAACCAACAAGCCAACAAACCAACAAGCCAACAAACCAACAAACCAACAAACCAACATGCCAACAAACCAACAAACTAAGTAACCAACAAGCCAACAAACCAACAAGCCAACAAACCAACAAGCCAACAAACCAACAAACCAACAAACCAACAAGCCAACAAACCAACAAACCAACATGCCAACAAACCAACAAACTAAGTAACCAACAAGCCAACAAACCAACAAGCCAACAAACCAACAAACCAACAAACCAACATGCCAACAAACCAACAAACTAAGTAACCAACAAGCCAACAAACCAACAAGCCAACAAACCAACAAACCAACAAACCAACATGCCAACAAACCAACAAACTAAGTAACCAACAAGCCAACAAACCAACAAACCAACAAGCCAACAAACCAACAAACCAACAAACCAACAAGCCAACAAGCCAACAAACCAACAAACCAACAAACCAACAAACCAACATGCCAACAAACCAACAAACTAAGTAACCAACAAGCCAACAAACCAACAAACCAACAAGCCAACAAACCAACAAACCAACAAACCAACATGCCAACAAACCAACAAACTAAGTAACCAACAAGCCAACAAACCAACAAACCAACAAGCCAACAAGCCAACAAACCAACAAACCAACAAACCAACAAGCCAACAAACCAACAAACCAACATGCCAACAAACCAACAAACTAAGTAACCAACAAGCCAACAAACCAACAAGCCAACAAACCAACAAACCAACAAACCAACATGCCAATAAACCAACAAACTAAGTAACCAACAAGCCAACAAACCAACAAACCAACAAGACAACAAACCAACAAACCAACAAACCAACAAACCAACATGCCAACAAACCAACAAACTAAGTAACCAACAAGCCAACAAACCAACAAACCAACAAACCAACAAGCCAACAAACCAACAAGCCAACAAACCAACAAGCCAACAAACCAACAAGCCAACAAACCAACAAACCAACAAACCAACATGCCAACAAACCAACAAACTAAGTAACCAACAAGCCAACAAACCAACAAGACAACAAACCAACAAACCAACAAACCAACATGCCAACAAACCAACAAACTAAGTAACCAACAAGCCAACAAACCAACAAACCAACAAGCCAACAAGCCAACAAACCAACAAACCAACAAACCAACAAGCCAACAAACCAACAAGCCAACAAACCAACAAACCAACAAACCAACATGCCAACAAACCAACAAACTAAGTAACCAACAAGCCAACAAACCAACAAACCAACAAGCCAACAAGCCAACAAACCAACAAACCAACAAGCCAACAAGCCAACAAACCAACAAACCAACAAGACAACAAACCAACAAACCAACAAACCAACAAGCCAACAAACCAACAAACCAACAAACCAACAAACTAAGTAACCAACAAGCCAACAAACCAACAAACCAACAAGCCAACAAGCCAACAAACCAACAAACCAACAAGCCAACAAACCAACAAACCAACAAGCCAACAAGCCAACAAACCAACAAACCAACAAGACAACAAACCAACAAACCAACAAACCAACATGCCAACAAACCAACAAACTAAGTAACCAACAAGCCAACAAACCAACAAACCAACAAGCCAACAAGCCAACAAGCCAACAAACCAACAAGCCAACAAACCAACAAACCAACAAACCAACATGCCAACAAACCAACAAACCAACAAACCAACAAACCAACAAACCAACAAACCAACATGCCAACAAACCAACAAACTAAGTAACCAACAAGCCAACAAACCAACAAACCAACAAGCCAACAAGCCAACAAACCAACAAACCAACACACCAACAAGCCAACAAACCAACAAGCCAACAAACCAACAAACCAACAAACCAACATGCCAACAAACCAACAAACTAAGTAACCAACAAGCCAACAAACCAACAAACCAACAAACCAACATGCCAACAAACCAACAAACTAAGTAACCAACAAGCCAACAAACCAACAAACCAACAAGCCAACAAGCCAACAAACCAACAAACCAACAAACCAACAAGCCAACAAACCAACAAGCCAACAAACCAACAAACCAACAAACCAACATGCCAACAAACCAACAAACTAAGTAACCAACAAGCCAACAAACCAACAAACCAACAAGCCAACAAGCCAACAAACCAACAAACCAACAAGACAACAAACCAACAAACCAACAAGCCAACAAACCAACAAACCAACAAACCAACATGCCAACAAACCAACAAACTAAGTAACCAACAAGCCAACAAACCAACAAACCAACAAGCCAACAAGCCAACAAACCAACAAACCAACAAGCCAACAAACCAACAAGCCAACAAACCAACAAACCAACAAACCAACATGCCAACAAACCAACAAACTAAGTAACCAACAAGCCAACAAACCAACAAACCAACAAGCCAACAAGCCAACAAACCAACAAACCAACAAACCAACAAGCCAACAAACCAACAAGCCAACAAACCAACAAACCAACAAACCAACATGCCAACAAACCAACAAACTAAGTAACCAACAAGCCAACAAACCAACAAACCAACAAGCCAACAAGCCAACAAACCAACAAACCAACAAGACAACAAACCAACAAACCAACAAGCCAACAAACCAACAAACCAACAAACCAACATGCCAACAAACCAACAAACTAAGTAACCAACAAGCCAACAAACCAACAAACCAACAAGCCAACAAGCCAACAAACCAACAAACCAACAAGACAACAAACCAACAAACCAACAAACCAACAAACCAACAAACCAACAAACCAACAAACCAACAAACCAACAAACCAACAAACCAACATGCCAACAAACCAACAAACTAAGTAACCAACAAGCCAACAAACCAACAAACCAACAAGCCAACAAGCCAACAAACCAACAAACCAACAAACCAACAAACCAACAAGCCAACAAACCAACAAGCCAACAAACCAGCAAACCAACAAACCAACATGCCAACAAACCAACAAACTAAGTAACCAACAAGCCAACAAACCAACAAACCAACAAGCCAACAAGCCAACAAACCAACAAACCAACAAGCCAACAAACCAACAAGCCAACAAACCAACAAACCAACAAACCAACATGCCAACAAACCAACAAACTAAGTAACCAACAAGCCAACAAACCAACAAACCAACAAACCAACAAGCCAACAAGCCAACAAACCAACAAACCAACAAACCAACAAACCAACAAACCAACAAACCAACAAACCAACATGCCAACAAACCAACAAACTAAGTAACCAACAAGCCAACAAACCAACAAGCCAACAAACCAACAAACCAACAAACCAACATGCCAACAAACCAACAAACTAAGTAACCAACAAGCCAACAAACCAACAAACCAACAAGCCAACAAGCCAACAAACCAACAAACCAACAAACCAACAAGCCAACAAGCCAACAAACCAACAAACCAACAAACCAACAAACCAACATGCCAACAAACCAACAAACTAAGTAACCAACAAGCCAACAAACCAACAAACCAACAAACCAACAAACCAACATGCCAACAAACCAACAAACTAAGTAACCAACAAGCCAACAAACCAACAAGACAACAAACCAACAAACCAACAAACCAACATGCCAACAAACCAACAAACTAAGTAACCAACAAGCCAACAAACCAACAAACCAACAAGCCAACAAGCCAACAAACCAACAAACCAACAAACCAACAAGCCAACAAACCAACAAGCCAACAAACCAACAAACCAACAAACCAACATGCCAACAAACCAACAAACTAAGTAACCAACAAGCCAACAAACCAACAAACCAACAAGCCAACAAGCCAACAAACCAACAAACCAACAAGCCAACAAGCCAACAAACCAACAAACCAACAAGACAACAAACCAACAAACCAACAAACCAACATGCCAACAAACCAACAAACTAAGTAACCAACAAGCCAACAAACCAACAAACCAACAAGCCAACAAGCCAACAAGCCAACAAACCAACAAGCCAACAAACCAACAAACCAACAAACCAACATGCCAACAAACCAACAAACCAACAAACCAACAAACCAACAAACCAACAAACCAACATGCCAACAAACCAACAAACTAAGTAACCAACAAGCCAACAAACCAACAAACCAACAAGCCAACAAGCCAACAAACCAACAAACCAACAAACTAAGTAACCAACAAGCCAACAAGCCAACAAACCAACAAACCAACAAGCCAACAAACCAACAAACCAACAAGCCAACAAACCAACAAACCAACAAACCAACAAACCAACATGCCAACAAACCAACAAACTAAGTAACCAACAAGCCAACAAACCAACAAACCAACAAGCCAACAAGCCAACAAACCAACAAACCAACAAACCAACAAGCCAACAAACCAACAAGCCAACAAACCAACAAACCAACAAACCAACATGCCAACAAACCAACAAACTAAGTAACCAACAAGCCAACAAACCAACAAACCAACAAACCAACATGCCAACAAACCAACAAACTAAGTAACCAACAAGCCAACAAACCAACAAACCAACAAGCCAACAAGCCAACAAGCCAACAAACCAACAAGCCAACAAACCAACAAACCAACAAACCAACATGCCAACAAACCAACAAACCAACAAACCAACAAACCAACAAACCAACAAACCAACAAACCAACATGCCAACAAACCAACAAACTAAGTAACCAACAAGCCAACAAACCAACAAACCAACAAGCCAACAAGCCAACAAACCAACAAACCAACAAACCAACAAGCCAACAAACCAACAAGCCAACAAACCAACAAACCAACAAACCAACATGCCAACAAACCAACAAACTAAGTAACCAACAAGCCAACAAACCAACAAACCAACAAACCAACATGCCAACAAACCAACAAACCAACAAGCCAACAAACCAACAAGCCAACAAACCAACAAGCCAACAAACCAACAAGCCAACAAACCAACAAACCAACAAACCAACATGCCAACAAACCAACAAACTAAGTAACCAACAAGCCAACAAACCAACAAACCAACAAGCCAACAAGCCAACAAACCAACAAACCAACAAGACAACAAACCAACAAACCTACAAGCCAACAAACCAACAAACCAACAAACCAACATGCCAACAAACCAACAAACTAAGTAACCAACAAGCCAACAAACCAACAAACCAACAAGCCAACAAGCCAACAAACCAACAAACCAACAAGCCAACAAACCAACAAGCCAACAAACCAACAAACCAACAAACCAACATGCCAACAAACCAACAAACTAAGTAACCAACAAGCCAACAAACCAACAAACCAACAAGCCAACAAGCCAACAAACCAACAAACCAACAAACCAACAAACCAACAAACCAACAAGCCAACAAACCAACAAGCCAACAAACCAACAAACCAACAAACCAACATGCCAACAAACCAACAAACTAAGTAACCAACAAGCCAACAAACCAACAAACCAACAAGCCAACAAGCCAACAAACCAACAAACCAACAAGCCAACAAACCAACAAGCCAACAAACCAACAAACCAACAAACCAACATGCCAACAAACCAACAAACTAAGTAACCAACAAGCCAACAAACCAACAAACCAACAAACCAACAAGCCAACAAGCCAACAAACCAACAAACCAACAAACCAACAAACCAACAAACCAACAAACCAACAAACCAACATGCCAACAAACCAACAAACTAAGTAACCAACAAGCCAACAAACCAACAAGCCAACAAACCAACAAACCAACAAACCAACATGCCAACAAACCAACAAACTAAGTAACCAACAAGCCAACAAACCAACAAACCAACAAGCCAACAAGCCAACAAACCAACAAACCAACAAACCAACAAGCCAACAAGCCAACAAACCAACAAACCAACAAACCAACAAACCAACATGCCAACAAACCAACAAACTAAGTAACCAACAAGCCAACAAACCAACAAACCAACAAACCAACAAACCAACATGCCAACAAACCAACAAACTAAGTAACCAACAAGCCAACAAACCAACAAGACAACAAACCAACAAACCAACAAACCAACATGCCAACAAACCAACAAACTAAGTAACCAACAAGCCAACAAGCCAACAAACCAACAAACCAACAAACCAACAAGCCAACAAACCAACAAGCCAACAAACCAACAAACCAACAAACCAACATGCCAACAAACCAACATACTAAGTAACCAACAAGCCAACAAACCAACAAACCAACAAACCAACATGCCAACAAACCAACAAACCAACAAGCCAACAAACCAACAAGCCAACAAACCAACAAACCAACAAACCAACATGCCAACAAACCAACAAACCAACAAACCAACAAACCAACAAACCAACAAACCAACAAGCCAACAAACCAACAAACCAACAAACCAACATGCCAACAAACCAACAAACCAACAAACCAACAAACCAACAAACCAACAAACCAACAAACCAACAAACCAACAAACCAACAAGCCAACAAACCAACAAGCCAACAAACCAACAAACCAACAAACCAACATGCCAACAAACCAACAAACTAAGTAACCAACAAGCCAACAAACCAACAAACCAACAAACCAACAAGCCAACAAACCAACAAACCAACAAGCCAACAAACCAACAAACCAACAAGCCAACAAACCAACAAGCCAACAAACCAACAAACCAACAAACCAACATGCCAACAAACCAACAAACTAAGTAACCAACAAGCCAACAAACCAACAAGCCAACAAACCAACAAGCCAACAAACCAACAAACCAACAAACCAACAAGCCAACAAACCAACAAACCAACATGCCAACAAACCAACAAACTAAGTAACCAACAAGCCAACAAACCAACAAGCCAACAAACCAACAAACCAACAAACCAACATGCCAACAAACCAACAAACTAAGTAACCAACAAGCCAACAAACCAACAAGCCAACAAACCAACAAACCAACAAACCAACATGCCAACAAACCAACAAACTAAGTAACCAACAAGCCAACAAACCAACAAACCAACAAGCCAACAAACCAACAAACCAACAAACCAACAAGCCAACAAACCAACAAGCCAACAAACCAACAAACCAACAAACCAACATGCCAACAAACCAACAAACTAAGTAACCAACAAGCCAACAAACCAACAAACCAACAAGCCAACAAGCCAACAAACCAACAAACCAACAAGCCAACAAACCAACAAACCAACAAACCAACATGCCAACAAACCAACAAACTAAGTAACCAACAAGCCAACAAACCAACAAACCAACAAGCCAACAAACCAACAAACCAACAAACCAACATGCCAACAAACCAACAAACTAAGTAACCAACAAGCCAACAAACCAACAAACCAACAAGCCAACAAGCCAACAAACCAACAAACCAACAAACCAACAAGCCAACAAACCAACAAACCAACATGCCAACAAACCAACAAACTAAGTAACCAACAAGCCAACAAACCAACAAGCCAACAAACCAACAAACCAACAAACCAACATGCCAACAAACCAACAAACTAAGTAACCAACAAGCCAACAAACCAACAAACCAACAAGACAACAAACCAACAAACCAACAAACCAACAAACCAACATGCCAACAAACCAACAAACTAAGTAACCAACAAGCCAACAAACCAACAAACCAACAAACCAACAAGCCAACAAACCAACAAGCCAACAAACCAACAAGCCAACAAACCAACAAGCCAACAAACCAACAAACCAACAAACCAACATGCCAACAAACCAACAAACTAAGTAACCAACAAGCCAACAAACCAACAAGACAACAAACCAACAAACCAACAAACCAACATGCCAACAAACCAACAAACTAAGTAACCAACAAGCCAACAAACCAACAAACCAACAAGCCAACAAGCCAACAAACCAACAAACCAACAAACCAACAAGCCAACAAACCAACAAGCCAACAAACCAACAAACCAACAAACCAACATGCCAACAAACCAACAAACTAAGTAACCAACAAGCCAACAAACCAACAAACCAACAAGCCAACAAGCCAACAAACCAACAAACCAACAAGCCAACAAGCCAACAAACCAACAAACCAACAAGACAACAAACCAACAAACCAACAAACTAAGTAACCAACAAGCCAACAAACCAACAAACCAACAAGCCAACAAGCCAACAAGCCAACAAACCAACAAGCCAACAAACCAACAAACCAACAAACCAACATGCCAACAAACCAACAAACCAACAAACCAACAAACCAACAAACCAACAAACCAACATGCCAACAAACCAACAAACTAAGTAACCAACAAGCCAACAAACCAACAAACCAACAAGCCAACAAGCCAACAAACCAACAAACCAACAAACCAACAAACCAACAAACCAACAAACCAACAAGCCAACAAACCAACAAGCCAACAAACCAACAAACCAACAAACCAACATGCCAACAAACCAACAAACTAAGTAACCAACAAGCCAACAAACCAACAAACCAACAAACCAACAAGCCAACAAACCAACAAACCAACAAGCCAACAAACCAACAAACCAACAAGCCAACAAACCAACAAGCCAACAAACCAACAAACCAACAAACCAACATGCCAACAAACCAACAAACTAAGTAACCAACAAGCCAACAAACCAACAAGCCAACAAGCCAACAAACCAACAAACCAACAAGCCAACAAGCCAACAAACCAACAAACCAACAAGACAACAAACCAACAAACCAACAAACCAACATGCCAACAAACCAACAAACTAAGTAACCAACAAGCCAACAAACCAACAAACCAACAAGCCAACAAGCCAACAAGCCAACAAACCAACAAGCCAACAAACCAACAAACCAACAAACCAACATGCCAACAAACCAACAAACCAACAAACCAACAAACCAACAAACCAACAAACCAACATGCCAACAAACCAACAAACTAAGTAACCAACAAGCCAACAAACCAACAAACCAACAAACCAACAAACCAACAAACCAACAAACCAACAAACCAACAAACCAACAAACCAACAAACCAACAAGCCAACAAACCAACAAGCCAACAAACCAACAAACCAACAAACCAACATGCCAACAAACCAACAAACTAAGTAACCAACAAGCCAACAAACCAACAAACCAACAAACCAACAAGCCAACAAACCAACAAACCAACAAGCCAACAAACCAACAAACCAACAAGCCAACAAACCAACAAGCCAACAAACCAACAAACCAACAAACCAACATGCCAACAAACCAACAAACTAAGTAACCAACAAGCCAACAAACCAACAAGCCAACAAACCAACAAGCCAACAAACCAACAAACCAACAAACCAACAAGCCAACAAACCAACAAACCAACATGCCAACAAACCAACAAACTAAGTAACCAACAAGCCAACAAACCAACAAACCAACAAACCAACAAACCAACATGCCAACAAACCAACAAACTAAGTAACCAACAAGCCAACAAACCAACAAACCAACAAGCCAACAAGCCAACAAACCAACAAACCAACAAACCAACAAGCCAACAAACCAACAAACCAACATGCCAACAAACCAACAAACTAAGTAACCAACAAGCCAACAAACCAACAAACCAACAAGCCAACAAACCAACAAACCAACAAGCCAACAAGCCAACAAACCAACAAACCAACAAGCCAACAAACCAACAAGCCAACAAACCAACAAACCAACAAGCCAACAAGCCAACAAACCAACAAACCAACAAACCAACAAGCCAACAAACCAACAAGCCAACAAACCAACAAGCCAACAAACCAACAAGCCAACAAACCAACAAACCAACAAACCAACATGCCAACAAACCAACAAACTAAGTAACCAACAAGCCAACAAACCAACAAGACAACAAACCAACAAACCAACAAACCAACATGCCAACAAACCAACAAACTAAGTAACCAACAAGCCAACAAACCAACAAACCAACAAGCCAACAAGCCAACAAACCAACAAACCAACAAACCAACAAGCCAACAAACCAACAAGCCAACAAACCAACAAACCAACAAACCAACATGCCAACAAACCAACAAACTAAGTAACCAACAAGCCAACAAACCAACAAACCAACAAGCCAACAAGCCAACAAACCAACAAACCAACAAACCAACAAGCCAACAAACCAACAAACCAACATGCCAACAAACCAACAAACTAAGTAACCAACAAGCCAACAAACCAACAAGCCAACAAACCAACAAACCAACAAACCAACATGCCAACAAACCAACAAACTAAGTAACCAACAAGCCAACAAACCAACAAACCAACATGCCAACAAACCAACAAACTAAGTAACCAACAAGCCAACAAACCAACAAACCAACAAACCAACAAGCCAACAAGCCAACAAACCAACAAACCAACAAACCAACAAGCCAACAAACCAACAAGCCAACAAACCAACAAGCCAACAAACCAACAAGCCAACAAACCAACAAACCAACAAACCAACATGCCAACAAACCAACAAACTAAGTAACCAACAAGCCAACAAACCAACAAGACAACAAACCAACAAACCAACAAACCAACATGCCAACAAACCAACAAACTAAGTAACCAACAAGCCAACAAACCAACAAACCAACAAGCCAACAAGCCAACAAACCAACAAACCAACAAACCAACAAGCCAACAAACCAACAAGCCAACAAACCAACAAACCAACAAACCAACATGCCAACAAACCAACAAACTAAGTAACCAACAAGCCAACAAGCCAACAAACCAACAAACCAACAAGCCAACAAACCAACAAACCAACAAGCCAACAAGCCAACAAACCAACAAACCAACAAGACAACAAACCAACAAACCAACAAACCAACATGCCAACAAACCAACAAACTAAGTAACCAACAAGCCAACAAACCAACAAACCAACAAGCCAACAAGCCAACAAGCCAACAAACCAACAAGCCAACAAACCAACAAACCAACAAACCAACATGCCAACAAACCAACAAACCAACAAACCAACAAACCAACAAACCAACAAACCAACATGCCAACAAACCAACAAACTAAGTAACCAACAAGCCAACAAACCAACAAACCAACAAGCCAACAAGCCAACAAACCAACAAACCAACAAACCAACAAGCCAACAAACCAACAAGCCAACAAACCAACAAACCAACAAACCAACATGCCAACAAACCAACAAACAAAGTAACCAACAAGCCAACAAACCAACAAACCAACAAACCAACATGCCAACAAACCAACAAACTAAGTAACCAACAAGCCAACAAACCAACAAACCAACAAGCCAACAAGCCAACAAACCAACAAACCAACAAACCAACAAGCCAACAAACCAACAAGCCAACAAACCAACAAACCAACAAACCAACATGCCAACAAACCAACAAACTAAGTAACCAACAAGCCAACAAACCAACAAACCAACAAACCAACATGCCAACAAACCAACAAACCAACAAGCCAACAAACCAACAAGCCAACAAACCAACAAACCAACAAACCAACATGCCAACAAACCAACAAACCAACAAACCAACAAACCAACAAACCAACAAACCAACAAGCCAACAAACCAACAAACCAACAAACCAACATGCCAACAAACCAACAAACTAAGTAACCAACAAGCCAACAAACCAACAAACCAACAAGCCAACAAACCAACAAACCAACAAACCAACAAGCCAACAAACCAACAAGCCAACAAACCAACAAACCAACAAACCAACATGCCAACAAACCAACAAACTAAGTAACCAACAAGCCAACAAACCAACAAACCAACAAGCCAACAAGCCAACAAACCAACAAACCAACAAACCAACAAGCCAACAAACCAACAAACCAACATGCCAACAAACCAACAAACTAAGTAACCAACAAGCCAACAAACCAACAAGCCAACAAACCAACAAACCAACAAACCAACATGCCAACAAACCAACAAACTAAGTAACCAACAAGCCAACAAACCAACAAACCAACATGCCAACAAACCAACAAACTAAGTAACCAACAAGCCAACAAACCAACAAACCAACAAACCAACAAGCCAACAAGCCAACAAACCAACAAACCAACAAACCAACAAGCCAACAAACCAACAAGCCAACAAACCAACAAGCCAACAAACCAACAAGCCAACAAACCAACAAACCAACAAACCAACATGCCAACAAACCAACAAACTAAGTAACCAACAAGCCAACAAACCAACAAGACAACAAACCAACAAACCAACAAACCAACATGCCAACAAACCAACAAACTAAGTAACCAACAAGCCAACAAACCAACAAACCAACAAGCCAACAAGCCAACAAACCAACAAACCAACAAACCAACAAGCCAACAAACCAACAAGCCAACAAACCAACAAACCAACAAACCAACATGCCAACAAACCAACAAACTAAGTAACCAACAAGCCAACAAGCCAACAAACCAACAAACCAACAAGCCAACAAACCAACAAACCAACAAGCCAACAAGCCAACAAACCAACAAACCAACAAGACAACAAACCAACAAACCAACAAACCAACATGCCAACAAACCAACAAACTAAGTAACCAACAAGCCAACAAACCAACAAACCAACAAGCCAACAAGCCAACAAGCCAACAAGCCAACAAACCAACAAGCCAACAAACCAACAAACCAACAAACCAACATGCCAACAAACCAACAAACCAACAAACCAACAAACCAACAAACCAACAAACCAACATGCCAACAAACCAACAAACTAAGTAACCAACAAGCCAACAAACCAACAAACCAACAAGCCAACAAGCCAACAAACCAACAAACCAACAAACCAACAAGCCAACAAACCAACAAGCCAACAAACCAACAAACCAACAAACCAACATGCCAACAAACCAACAAACAAAGTAACCAACAAGCCAACAAACCAACAAACCAACAAACCAACATGCCAACAAACCAACAAACTAAGTAACCAACAAGCCAACAAACCAACAAACCAACAAGCCAACAAGCCAACAAACCAACAAACCAACAAACCAACAAGCCAACAAACCAACAAGCCAACAAACCAACAAACCAACAAACCAACATGCCAACAAACCAACAAACTAAGTAACCAACAAGCCAACAAACCAACAAACCAACAAACCAACATGCCAACAAACCAACAAACCAACAAGCCAACAAACCAACAAGCCAACAAACCAACAAACCAACAAACCAACATGCCAACAAACCAACAAACCAACAAACCAACAAACCAACAAACCAACAAACCAACAAGCCAACAAACCAACAAACCAACAAACCAACATGCCAACAAACCAACAAACTAAGTAACCAACAAGCCAACAAACCAACAAACCAACAAGCCAACAAGCCAACAAGCCAACAAACCAACAAGCCAACAAACCAACAAACCAACAAACCAACATGCCAACAAACCAACAAACCAACAAACCAACAAACCAACAAACCAACAAACCAACATGCCAACAAACCAACAAACTAAGTAACCAACAAGCCAACAAACCAACAAACCAACAAGCCAACAAGCCAACAAACCAACAAACCAACAAACCAACAAGCCAACAAACCAACAAGCCAACAAACCAACAAACCAACAAACCAACATGCCAACAAACCAACAAACTAAGTAACCAACAAACCAACAAACCAACAAGCCAACAAACCAACAAACCAACAAGCCAACAAACCAACAAACCAACAAGCCAACAAACCAACAAGCCAACAAACCAACAAACCAACAAACCAACATGCCAACAAACCAACAAACTAAGTAACCAACAAGCCAACAAACCAACAAGCCAACAAACCAACAAGCCAACAAACCAACAAACCAACAAACCAACAAGCCAACAAACCAACAAACCAACATGCCAACAAACCAACAAACTAAGTAACCAACAAGCCAACAAACCAACAAGCCAACAAACCAACAAACCAACAAACCAACATGCCAACAAACCAACAAACTAAGTAACCAACAAGCCAACAAACCAACAAGCCAACAAACCAACAAACCAACAAACCAACATGCCAACAAACCAACAAACTAAGTAACCAACAAGCCAACAAACCAACAAACCAACAAGCCAACAAACCAACAAACCAACAAACCAACAAGCCAACAAACCAACAAGCCAACAAACCAACAAACCAACAAACCAACATGCCAACAAACCAACAAACTAAGTAACCAACAAGCCAACAAACCAACAAACCAACAAGCCAACAAGCCAACAAACCAACAAACCAACAAGACAACAAACCAACAAACCAACAAACCAACAAGCCAACAAACCAACAAACCAACAAACCAACAAGCCAACAAACCAACAAACCAACAAACCAACAAGCCAACAAACCAACAAACCAACATGCCAACAAACCAACAAACTAAGTAACCAACAAGCCAACAAACCAACAAGCCAACAAACCAACAAACCAACAAACCAACATGCCAACAAACCAACAAACTAAGTAACCAACAAGCCAACAAACCAACAAACCAACAAGACAACAAACCAACAAGCCAACAAACCAACAAACCAACAAACCAACATGCCAACAAACCAACAAACTAAGTAACCAACAAGCCAACAAACCAACAAACCAACAAGCCAACAAGCCAACAAACCAACAAACCAACAAACCAACAAGCCAACAAACCAACAAGCCAACAAACCAACAAACCAACAAACCAACATGCCAACAAACCAACAAACTAAATAACCAACAAGCCAACAAACCAACAAACCAACAAGCCAACAAGCCAACAAACCAACAAACCAACAAGACAACAAACCAACAAACCAACAAGCCAACAAACCAACAAACCAACAAACCAACATGCCAACAAACCAACAAACTAAGTAACCAACAAACCAACAAGCCAACAAGCCAACAAACCAACAAACCAACAAGCCAACAAACCAACAAGCCAACAAACCAACAAACCAACAAACCAACATGCCAACAAACCAACAAACCAACAAACCAACAAACCAACAAACCAACAAACCAACATGCCAACAAACCAACAAACTAAGTAACCAACAAGCCAACAAACCAACAAACCAACAAGCCAACAAGCCAACAAACCAACAAACCAACAAACCAACAAACCAACAAGCCAACAAACCAACAAGCCAACAAACCAACAAACCAACAAACCAACATGCCAACAAACCAACAAACTAAGTAACCAACAAGCCAACAAACCAACAAACCAACAAGCCAACAAGCCAACAAACCAACAAACCAACAAGCCAACAAACCAACAAGCCAACAAACCAACAAACCAACAAACCAACATGCCAACAAACCAACAAACTAAGTAACCAACAAGCCAACAAACCAACAAACCAACAAACCAACATGCCAACAAACCAACAAACCAACAAGCCAACAAACCAACAAGCCAACAAACCAACAAACCAACAAACCAACATGCCAACAAACCAACAAACCAACAAACCAACAAACCAACAAACCAACAAACCAACAAGCCAACAAACCAACAAACCAACAAACCAACATGCCAACAAACCAACAAACCAACAAACCAACAAACCAACAAACCAACAAACCAACAAACCAACAAACCAACAAACCAACAAGCCAACAAACCAACAAGCCAACAAACCAACAAACCAACAAACCAACATGCCAACAAACCAACAAACTAAGTAACCAACAAGCCAACAAACCAACAAACCAACAAACCAACAAGCCAACAAACCAACAAACCAACAAGCCAACAAACCAACAAACCAACAAGCCAACAAACCAACAAGCCAACAAACCAACAAACCAACAAACCAACATGCCAACAAACCAACAAACTAAGTAACCAACAAGCCAACAAACCAACAAGCCAACAAACCAACAAGCCAACAAACCAACAAACCAACAAACCAACAAGCCAACAAACCAACAAACCAACATGCCAACAAACCAACAAACTAAGTAACCAACAAGCCAACAAACCAACAAGCCAACAAACCAACAAACCAACAAACCAACAAGCCAACAAACCAACAAACCAACAAACCAACAAGCCAACAAACCAACAAGCCAACAAACCAACAAACCAACAAACCAACATGCCAACAAACCAACAAACTAAGTAACCAACAAGCCAACAAACCAACAAACCAACAAGCCAACAAGCCAACAAACCAACAAACCAACAAGCCAACAAACCAACAAACCAACAAACCAACATGCCAACAAACCAACAAACTAAGTAACCAACAAGCCAACAAACCAACAAACCAACAAGCCAACAAACCAACAAACCAACAAACCAACATGCCAACAAACCAACAAACTAAGTAACCAACAAGCCAACAAACCAACAAACCAACAAGCCAACAAGCCAACAAACCAACAAACCAACAAACCAACAAGCCAACAAACCAACAAACCAACATGCCAACAAAGCAACAAACTAAGTAACCAACAAGCCAACAAACCAACAAGCCAACAAACCAACAAACCAGCAAACCAACATGCCAACAAACCAACAAACTAAGTAACCAACAAGCCAACAAACCAACAAACCAACAAGACAACAAACCAACAAACCAACAAACCAACAAACCAACATGCCAACAAACCAACAAACTAAGTAACCAACAAGCCAACAAACCAACAAACCAACAAACCAACAAGCCAACAAACCAACAAGCCAACAAACCAACAAGCCAACAAACCAACAAGCCAACAAACCAACAAACCAACAAACCAACATGCCAACAAACCAACAAACTAAGTAACCAACAAGCCAACAAACCAACAAGACAACAAACCAACAAACCAACAAACCAACATGCCAACAAACCAACAAACTAAGTAACCAACAAGCCAACAAACCAACAAACCAACAAGCACACAAGCCAACAAACCAACAAACCAACAAACCAACAAGCCAACAAACCAACAAGCCAACAAACCAACAAACCAACAAACCAACATGCCAACAAACCAACAAACTAAGTAACCAACAAGCCAACAAACCAACAAACCAACAAGCCAACAAGCCAACAAACCAACAAACCAACAAGCCAACAAGCCAACAAACCAACAAACCAACAAGACAACAAACCAACAAACCAACAAACCAACAAGCCAACAAACCAACATGCCAACAAACCAACAAACTAAGTAACCAACAAGCCAACAAACCAACAAACCAACAAACCAACAAGCCAACAAACCAACAAACCAACAAGCCAACAAACCAACAAACCAACAAGCCAACAAGCCAACAAACCAACAAACCAACAAGACAACAAACCAACAAACCAACAAACCAACATGCCAACAAACCAACAAACTAAGTAACCAACAAGCCAACAAACCAACAAACCAACAAGCCAACAAGCCAACAAGCCAACAAACCAACAAGCCAACAAACCAACAAACCAACAAACCAACATGCCAACAAACCAACAAACCAACAAACCAACAAACCAACAAACCAACAAACCAACATGCCAACAAACCAACAAACTAAGTAACCAACAAGCCAACAAACCAACAAACCAACAAGCCAACAAGCCAACAAACCAACAAACCAACAAACCAACAAGCCAACAAACCAACAAGCCAACAAACCAACAAACCAACAAACCAACATGCCAACAAACCAACAAACTAAGTAACCAACAAGCCAACAAACCAACAAACCAACAAACCAACATGCCAACAAACCAACAAACTAAGTAACCAACAAGCCAACAAACCAACAAACCAACAAACCAACAAGCCAACAAACCAACAAGCCAACAAACCAACAAACCAACAAACCAACATGCCAACAAACCAACAAACTAAGTAACCAACAAGCCAACAAACCAACAAACCAACAAGCCAACAAGCCAACAAACCAACAAACCAACATGCCAACAAACCAACAAACTAAGTAACCAACAAGCCAACAAACCAACAAACCAACAAGCCAACAAGCCAACAAACCAACAAACCAACAAACCAACAAGCCAACAAACCAACAAGCCAACAAACCAACAAACCAACAAACCAACATGCCAACAAACCAACAAACTAAGTAACCAACAAGCCAACAAACCAACAAACCAACAAGCCAACAAGCCAACAAACCAACAAACCAACAAACCAACAAACCAACAAACCAACAAACCAACATGCCAACAAACCAACAAACTAAGTAACCAACAAGCCAACAAACCAACAAACCAACAAGCCAACAAGCCAACAAACCAACAAACCAACAAACCAACAAACCAACAAACCAACAAACCAACAAACCAACAAACCAACAAACCAACAAACCAACAAACCAACAAGCCAACAAACCAACAAGCCAACAAACCAACAAACCAACAAACCAACAAGCCAACAAACCAACAAACCAACAAACCAACATGCCAACAAACCAACAAACTAAGTAACCAACAAGCCAACAAACCAACAAACCAACAAGCCAACAAGCCAACAAACCAACAAACCAACAAGCCAACAAACCAACAAGCCAACAAACCAACAAACCAACAAACCAACATGCCAACAAACCAACAAACTAAGTAACCAACAAGCCAACAAACCAACAAACCAACAAGCCAACAAGCCAACAAACCAACAAACCAACAAACCAACAAGCCAACAAACCAACAAGCCAACAAACCAACAAACCAACAAACCAACATGCCAACAAACCAACAAACTAAGTAACCAACAAGCCAACAAACCAACAAACCAACAAGCCAACAAGCCAACAAACCAACAAACCAACAAGACAACAAACCAACAAACCAACAAGCCAACAAACCAACAAACCAACAAACCAACATGCCAACAAACCAACAAACTAAGTAACCAACAAGCCAACAAACCAACAAACCAACAAGCCAACAAGCCAACAAACCAACAAGCCAACAAACCAACAAACCAACAAACCAACATGCCAACAAACCAACAAACTAAGTAACCAACAAGCCAACAAACCAACAAACCAACAAACCAACATGCCAACAAACCAACAAACTAAGTAACCAACAAGCCAACAAACCAACAAACCAACAAGCCAACAAGCCAACAAACCAACAAACCAACAAACCAACAAGCCAACAAACCAACAAGCCAACAAACCAACAAACCAACAAACCAACATGCCAACAAACCAACAAACTAAGTAACCAACAAGCCAACAAACCAACAAACCAACAAACCAACATGCCAACAAACCAACAAACCAACAAGCCAACAAACCAACAAGCCAACAAACCAACAAACCAACAAACCAACATGCCAACAAACCAACAAACCAACAAACCAACAAACCAACAAACCAACAAACCAACAAGCCAACAAACCAACAAACCAACAAACCAACATGCCAACAAACCAACAAACCAACAAACCAACAAACCAACAAACCAACAAACCAACAAACCAACAAACCAACAAACCAACAAGCCAACAAACCAACAAGCCAACAAACCAACAAACCAACAAACCAACATGCCAACAAACCAACAAACTAAGTAACCAACAAGCCAACAAACCAACAAACCAACAAACCAACAAGCCAACAAACCAACAAACCAACAAGCCAACAAACCAACAAACCAACAAGCCAACAAACCAACAAGCCAACAAACCAACAAACCAACAAACCAACATGCCAACAAACCAACAAACTAAGTAACCAACAAGCCAACAAACCAACAAGCCAACAAACCAACAAGCCAACAAACCAACAAACCAACAAACCAACAAGCCAACAAACCAACAAACCAACATGCCAACAAACCAACAAACTAAGTAACCAACAAGCCAACAAACCAACAAGCCAACAAACCAACAAACCAACAAACCAACATGCCAACAAACCAACAAACTAAGTAACCAACAAGCCAACAAACCAACAAGCCAACAAACCAACAAACCAACAAACCAACATGCCAACAAACCAACAAACTAAGTAACCAACAAGCCAACAAACCAACAAACCAACAAGCCAACAAACCAACAAACCAACAAACCAACAAGCCAACAAACCAACAAGCCAACAAACCAACAAACCAACAAACCAACATGCCAACAAACCAACAAACTAAGTAACCAACAAGCCAACAAACCAACAAACCAACAAGCCAACAAGCCAACAAACCAACAAACCAACAAGACAACAAACCAACAAACCAACAAACCAACAAACCAACATGCCAACAAACCAACAAACTAAGTAACCAACAAGCCAACAAACCAACAAACCAACAAGCCAACAAACCAACAAACCAACAAACCAACATGCCAACAAACCAACAAACTAAGTAACCAACAAGCCAACAAACCAACAAACCAACAAGCCAACAAGCCAACAAACCAACAAACCAACAAACCAACAAGCCAACAAACCAACAAACCAACATGCCAACAAACCAACAAACTAAGTAACCAACAAGCCAACAAACCAACAAGCCAACAAACCAACAAACCAACAAGCCAACAAACCAACAAACCAACAAACCAACATGCCAACAAACCAACAAACTAAGTAACCAACAAGCCAACAAACCAACAAACCAACAAGCCAACAAACCAACAAACAAATAAACCAACAAACCAACAAACCAACAAGCCAACGAGCCAACAAACCAACAAACCAACAAACCAACAAGCCAACAAACCAACAAACCAACAAACCAACAAACCAACAAACCAACAAACCAACAAACCAACAAACCAATAAGCCAACAAACCAACAAACAAACAAACTAACAAACCAATAACCTAAGTAACCAACAAGCCAACAAACCAACAAACCAACAAGCCAACAAGCCAACAAACCAACAAACCAACAAGCCAACAAACCAACAAACCAACAAACCAAAAAACCAACAAACCAACGAACCAACAAACCAACAAACCAACAAGCCAACAAGCCAACAAACCAACAAACCAACAAACCAACAAGCCAACAAACCAACAAGCCAACAAACCAACAAACCAAGTAACCAAAAAGCCAACAAACTAACTAACCAACAAGCCAACAAGCCAACAAACCAACAAACCAACAAAGCAACAAACCAACAAACCAACAAGCCAACAAGCCAACAAACCAACAAACCAACAAGCCAACAAGCCAACAAACAACAAACCAACAAGCCAACAAACCAACAAACCAACAAGCCAACAAACCAACAAACCAACACACCAACAAACCAACAACCAACAAACCAACAAACTAACAAAGCAACAAGCCCACAAACCAACAAACCAACAAACCAACAAGCCAACAGGCCAACAAACCAACAAACCAAAAAACCAACAAGCCAACAATCCAACAAGCCAACAAACCAACAAACCAACAAGCCAACAAGCCAACAAACCAACAAACCAACAAGCCAACAAACCAACAAACCAACAAACCAACAAACCAAAAAACCAACAAACCAACGAACCAACAAACCAACAAACCAACAAGCCAACAAGCCAACAAGCCAACAAACCAACAAACCAACAAGCCAACAAACCAACAAGCCAACAAACCAACAAACCAACAAACCAAGTAACCAAAAAGCCAACAAACTAACTAACCAACAAACCAACAAACCAACAAGCCAACAAGCCATCAAACCAACAAACCAACAAGCCAACAAGCCAACAAACCGACAAACCAACAAGCCAACAAGCCAACAAACCAACAAACCAACAAGCCAACAAGCCAACAAACCAACAAACTAAGTAAGCAACAAGCCAACAAACCAACAAACCAACAAGCCAACAAACCAACAAACCAACATGCCAACAAGCCAACAAACCAACAAACCAACAAACCAACAAGCCAACAAACCAACAAGCCAACAAACCAACAAACCAACAAACCAACAAGCCAACAAACCAACAAGCCAACAAACCAACAAACCAACATGCCAACAAACCAACAAACTAAGTAACCAACAAGCCAACAAACCAACAAACCAACAAGCCAACAAGCCAACAAACCAACAAACCAACAAACCAACAAGCCAACAAACCAACAAGCCAACAAACCAACAAACCAACAAACCAACATGCCAACAAACCAACAAACTAAGTAACCAACAAGCCAACAAACCAACAAACCAACAAACCAACATGCCAACAAACCAACAAACTAAGTAACCAACAAGCCAACAAACCAACAAACCAACAAGCCAACAAGCCAACAAACCAACAAACCAACATGCCAACAAACCAACAAACTAAGTAACCAACAAGCCAACAAACCAACAAGCCAACAAACCAACAAACCAACAAACCAACATGCCAACAAACCAACAAACTAAGTAACCAACAAGCCAACAAACCAACAAGACAACAAACCAACAAACCAACAAACCAACATGCCAACAAACCAACAAACTAAGTAACCAACAAGCCAACAAACCAACAAACCAACAAGCCAACAAGCCAACAAACCAACAAACCAACAAACCAACAAGCCAACAAACCAACAAGCCAACAAACCAACAAACCAACAAACCAACATGCCAACAAACCAACAAACTAAGTAACCAACAAGCCAACAAACCAACAAACCAACAAGCCAACAAGCCAACAAACCAACAAACCAACAAACCAACAAGCCAACAAACCAACAAACCAACATGCCAACAAACCAACAAACTAAGTAACCAACAAGCCAACAAACCAACAAGCCAACAAACCAACAAACCAACAAACCAACATGCCAACAAACCAACAAACTAAGTAACCAACAAGCCAACAAACCAACAAACCAACAAACCAACATGCCAACAAACCAACAAGCCAACAAGCCAACAAACCAACAAACCAACAAGACAACAAACCAACAAACCAACAAACCAACAAACCAACAAACCAACAAACCAACAAACCAACAAACCAACAAGCCAACAAGCCAACAAGCCAACAAACCAACAAACCAACAAGCCAACAAACCAACAAGCCAACAAACCAACAAACCAACAAACCAACATGCCAACAAACCAACAAACTAAGTAACCAACAAGCCAACAAACCAACAAACCAACAAACCAACATGCCAACAAACCAACAAACTAAGTAACCAACAAGCCAACAAACCAACAAACCAACAAGCCAACAAACCAACAAACTAAGTAACCAACAAACCAACAAGCCAACAAACCAACAAGCCAACAAACCAACAAACCAACAAACCAACATGCCAACAAACCAACAAACTAAGTAACCAACAAGCCAACAAACCAACAAGCCAACAAGCCAACAAACCAACAAACCAACAAACCAACAAGCCAACAAACCAACAAACCAACATGCCAACAAACCAACAAACTAAGTAACCAACAAGCCAACAAACCAACAAACCAACAAGCCAACAAACCAACAAGCCAACAAACCAACAAACCAACAAACCAACATGCCAACAAACCAACAAACTAAGTAACCAACAAGCCAACAAACCAACAAACTTAGTAACCAACAAGCCAACAAACCAACAAACCAACAAGCCAACAAACCAACAAGCCAACAAACCAACAAACCAACAAACCAACATGCCAACAAACCAACAAACTAAGTAACCAACAAGCCAACAAACCAACAAGACAACAAACCAACAAACCAACAAACCAACATGCCAACAAACCAACAAACTAAGTAACCAACAAGCCAACAAACCAACAAACCAACAAGCCAACAAACCAACAAGCCAACAAACCAACAAACCAACAAACCAACATGCCAACAAACCAACAAACTAAGTAACCAACAAGCCAACAAACCAACAAACCAACAAACCAACATGCCAACAAACCAACAAACTAAGTAACCAACAAGCCAACAAACCAACAAACCAACAAGCCAACAAGCCAACAAACCAACAAACCAACAAGCCAACAAACCAACAAGCCAACAAACCAACAAACCAACAAACCAACATGCCAACAAACCAACAAACTATGTGACCAACAAGCCAACAAACCAACAAGCCAACAAACCAACATGCCAACAAACCAACAAACTAAGTAACCAACAAGCCAACAAACCAACAAACCAACAAGCCAACAAGCCAACAAACCAACAAACCAACAAGACAACAAACCAACAAACCAACAAACCAACAAACCAACAAACCAACAAACCAACAAACCAACAAACCAACAAGCCAACAAGCCAACAAGCCAACAAACCAACAAACCAACAAGCCAACAAACCAACAAGCCAACAAACCAACAAACCAACAAACCAACAAACCAACATGCCAACAAACCAACAAACTAAGTAACCAACAAGCCAACAAACCAACAAACCAACAAGCCAACAAGCCAACAAACCAACAAACCAACAAACCAACAAGCCAACAAACCAACAAGCCAACAAACCAACAAGACAACAAACCAACAAACCAACAAACCAACAAACCAACATGCCAACAAACCAACAAACTAAGTAACCAACAAGCCAACAAACCAACAAACCAACAAGCCAACAAGCCAACAAACCAACAAACCAACAAACCAACAAGCCAACAAACCAACAAGCCAACAAACCAACAAACCAACAAACCAACATGCCAACAAACCAACAAACTAAGTAACCAACAAGCCAACAAACCAACAAACCAACAAGCCAACAAGCCAACAAACCAACAAACCAACAAGACAACAAACCAACAAACCAACAAACCAACAAACCAACAAACCAACAAACCAACAAACCAACAAACCAACAAACCAACAAACCAACAAGCCAACAAACCAACAAGCCAACAAACCAACAAACCAACAAACCAACATGCCAACAAACCAACAAACTAAGTAACCAACAAGCCAACAAACCAACAAACCAACAAGCCAACAAGCCAACAAACCAACAAACCAACAAGACAACAAACCAACAAACCAACAAGCCAACAAACCAACAAACCAACAAACCAACATGCCAACAAACCAACAAACTAAGTAACCAACAAGCCAACAAACCAACAAACCAACAAGCCAACAAGCCAACAAACCAACAAGCCAACAAACCAACAAACCAACAAACCAACATGCCAACAAACCAACAAACTAAGTAACCAACAAGCCAACAAACCAACAAACCAACAAACCAACATGCCAACAAACCAACAAACTAAGTAACCAACAAGCCAACAAACCAACAAACCAACAAGCCAACAAGCCAACAAACCAACAAACCAACAAACCAACAAGCCAACAAACCAACAAGCCAACAAACCAACAAACCAACAAACCAACATGCCAACAAACCAACAAACTAAGTAACCAACAAGCCAACAAACCAACAAACCAACAAACCAACATGCCAACAAACCAACAAACCAACAAGCCAACAAACCAACAAGCCAACAAACCAACAAACCAACAAACCAACATGCCAACAAACCAACAAACCAACAAACCAACAAACCAACAAACCAACAAACCAACAAGCCAACAAACCAACAAACCAACAAACCAACATGCCAACAAACCAACAAACCAACAAACCAACAAACCAACAAACCAACAAACCAACAAACCAACAAACCAACAAACCAACAAGCCAACAAACCAACAAGCCAACAAACCAACAAACCAACAAACCAACATGCCAACAAACCAACAAACTAAGTAACCAACAAGCCAACAAACCAACAAACCAACAAACCAACAAGCCAACAAACCAACAAACCAACAAGCCAACAAACCAACAAACCAACAAGCCAACAAACCAACAAGCCAACAAACCAACAAACCAACAAACCAACATGCCAACAAACCAACAAACTAAGTAACCAACAAGCCAACAAACCAACAAGCCAACAAACCAACAAGCCAACAAACCAACAAACCAACAAACCAACAAGCCAACAAACCAACAAACCAACATGCCAACAAACCAACAAACTAAGTAACCAACAAGCCAACAAACCAACAAGCCAACAAACCAACAAACCAACAAACCAACATGCCAACAAACCAACAAACTAAGTAACCAACAAGCCAACAAACCAACAAGCCAACAAACCAACAAACCAACAAACCAACATGCCAACAAACCAACAAACTAAGTAACCAACAAGCCAACAAACCAACAAACCAACAAGCCAACAAACCAACAAACCAACAAACCAACAAGCCAACAAACCAACAAGCCAACAAACCAACAAACCAACAAACCAACATGCCAACAAACCAACAAACTAAGTAACCAACAAGCCAACAAACCAACAAACCAACAAGCCAACAAGCCAACAAACCAACAAACCAACAAGACAACAAACCAACAAACCAACAAACCAACAAACCAACATGCCAACAAACCAACAAACTAAGTAACCAACAAGCCAACAAACCAACAAACCAACAAGCCAACAAACCAACAAACCAACAAACCAACATGCCAACAAACCAACAAACTAAGTAACCAACAAGCCAACAAACCAACAAACCAACAAGCCAACAAGCCAACAAACCAACAAACCAACAAACCAACAAGCCAACAAACCAACAAACCAACATGCCAACAAACCAACAAACTAAGTAACCAACAAGCCAACAAACCAACAAGCCAACAAACCAACAAACCAACAAGCCAACAAACCAACAAACCAACAAACCAACATGCCAACAAACCAACAAACTAAGTAACCAACAAGCCAACAAACCAACAAACCAACAAGCCAACAAACCAACAAACAAATAAACCAACAAACCAACAAACCAACAAGCCAACGAGCCAACAAACCAACAAACCAACAAACCAACAAGCCAACAAACCAACAAACCAACAAACCAACAAACCAACAAACCAACAAACCAACAAACCAACAAACCAATAAGCCAACAAACCAACAAACAAACAAACTAACAAACCAATAACCTAAGTAACCAACAAGCCAACAAACCAACAAACCAACAAGCCAACAAGCCAACAAACCAACAAACCAACAAGCCAACAAACCAACAAACCAACAAACCAAAAAACCAACAAACCAACGAACCAACAAACCAACAAACCAACAAGCCAACAAGCCAACAAACCAACAAACCAACAAACCAACAAGCCAACAAACCAACAAGCCAACAAACCAACAAACCAAGTAACCAAAAAGCCAACAAACTAACTAACCAACAAGCCAACAAGCCAACAAACCAACAAACCAACAAAGCAACAAACCAACAAACCAACAAGCCAACAAGCCAACAAACCAACAAACCAACAAGCCAACAAGCCAACAAACAACAAACCAACAAGCCAACAAACCAACAAACCAACAAGCCAACAAACCAACAAACCAACACACCAACAAACCAACAACCAACAAACCAACAAACTAACAAAGCAACAAGCCCACAAACCAACAAACCAACAAACCAACAAGCCAACAGGCCAACAAACCAACAAACCAAAAAACCAACAAGCCAACAATCCAACAAGCCAACAAACCAACAAACCAACAAGCCAACAAGCCAACAAACCAACAAACCAACAAGCCAACAAACCAACAAACCAACAAACCAACAAACCAAAAAACCAACAAACCAACGAACCAACAAACCAACAAACCAACAAGCCAACAAGCCAACAAGCCAACAAACCAACAAACCAACAAGCCAACAAACCAACAAGCCAACAAACCAACAAACCAACAAACCAAGTAACCAAAAAGCCAACAAACTAACTAACCAACAAACCAACAAACCAACAAGCCAACAAGCCATCAAACCAACAAACCAACAAGCCAACAAGCCAACAAACCGACAAACCAACAAGCCAACAAGCCAACAAACCAACAAACCAACAAGCCAACAAGCCAACAAACCAACAAACTAAGTAACCAACAAGCCAACAAACCAACAAACCAACAAGCCAACAAACCAACAAACCAACATGCCAACAAGCCAACAAACCAACAAACCAACAAACCAACAAGCCAACAAACCAACAAGCCAACAAACCAACAAACCAACAAACCAACAAGCCAACAAACCAACAAGCCAACAAACCAACAAACCAACATGCCAACAAACCAACAAACTAAGTAACCAACAAGCCAACAAACCAACAAACCAACAAGCCAACAAGCCAACAAACCAACAAACCAACAAACCAACAAGCCAACAAACCAACAAGCCAACAAACCAACAAACCAACAAACCAACATGCCAACAAACCAACAAACTAAGTAACCAACAAGCCAACAAACCAACAAACCAACAAACCAACATGCCAACAAACCAACAAACTAAGTAACCAACAAGCCAACAAACCAACAAACCAACAAGCCAACAAGCCAACAAACCAACAAACCAACATGCCAACAAACCAACAAACTAAGTAACCAACAAGCCAACAAACCAACAAGCCAACAAACCAACAAACCAACAAACCAACATGCCAACAAACCAACAAACTAAGTAACCAACAAGCCAACAAACCAACAAGACAACAAACCAACAAACCAACAAACCAACATGCCAACAAACCAACAAACTAAGTAACCAACAAGCCAACAAACCAACAAACCAACAAGCCAACAAGCCAACAAACCAACAAACCAACAAACCAACAAGCCAACAAACCAACAAGCCAACAAACCAACAAACCAACAAACCAACATGCCAACAAACCAACAAACTAAGTAACCAACAAGCCAACAAACCAACAAACCAACAAGCCAACAAGCCAACAAACCAACAAACCAACAAACCAACAAGCCAACAAACCAACAAACCAACATGCCAACAAACCAACAAACTAAGTAACCAACAAGCCAACAAACCAACAAGCCAACAAACCAACAAACCAACAAACCAACATGCCAACAAACCAACAAACTAAGTAACCAACAAGCCAACAAACCAACAAACCAACAAACCAACATGCCAACAAACCAACAAGCCAACAAGCCAACAAACCAACAAACCAACAAGACAACAAACCAACAAACCAACAAACCAACAAACCAACAAACCAACAAACCAACAAACCAACAAACCAACAAGCCAACAAGCCAACAAGCCAACAAACCAACAAACCAACAAGCCAACAAACCAACAAGCCAACAAACCAACAAACCAACAAACCAACATGCCAACAAACCAACAAACTAAGTAACCAACAAGCCAACAAACCAACAAACCAACAAACCAACATGCCAACAAACCAACAAACTAAGTAACCAACAAGCCAACAAACCAACAAACCAACAAGCCAACAAACCAACAAACTAAGTAACCAACAAACCAACAAGCCAACAAACCAACAAGCCAACAAACCAACAAACCAACAAACCAACATGCCAACAAACCAACAAACTAAGTAACCAACAAGCCAACAAACCAACAAGCCAACAAGCCAACAAACCAACAAACCAACAAACCAACAAGCCAACAAACCAACAAACCAACATGCCAACAAACCAACAAACTAAGTAACCAACAAGCCAACAAACCAACAAACCAACAAGCCAACAAACCAACAAGCCAACAAACCAACAAACCAACAAACCAACATGCCAACAAACCAACAAACTAAGTAACCAACAAGCCAACAAACCAACAAACTAAGTAACCAACAAGCCAACAAACCAACAAACCAACAAGCCAACAAACCAACAAGCCAACAAACCAACAAACCAACAAACCAACATGCCAACAAACCAACAAACTAAGTAACCAACAAGCCAACAAACCAACAAGACAACAAACCAACAAACCAACAAACCAACATGCCAACAAACCAACAAACTAAGTAACCAACAAGCCAACAAACCAACAAACCAACAAGCCAACAAACCAACAAGCCAACAAACCAACAAACCAACAAACCAACATGCCAACAAACCAACAAACTAAGTAACCAACAAGCCAACAAACCAACAAACCAACAAACCAACATGCCAACAAACCAACAAACTAAGTAACCAACAAGCCAACAAACCAACAAACCAACAAGCCAACAAGCCAACAAACCAACAAACCAACAAGCCAACAAACCAACAAGCCAACAAACCAACAAACCAACAAACCAACATGCCAACAAACCAACAAACTAAGTAACCAACAAGCCAACAAACCAACAAGCCAACAAACCAACATGCCAACAAACCAACAAACTAAGTAACCAACAAGCCAACAAACCAACAAACCAACAAGCCAACAAGCCAACAAACCAACAAACCAACAAGACAACAAACCAACAAACCAACAAACCAACAAACCAACAAACCAACAAACCAACAAACCAACAAACCAACAAGCCAACAAGCCAACAAGCCAACAAACCAACAAACCAACAAGCCAACAAACCAACAAGCCAACAAACCAACAAACCAACAAACCAACAAACCAACATGCCAACAAACCAACAAACTAAGTAACCAACAAGCCAACAAACCAACAAACCAACAAGCCAACAAGCCAACAAACCAACAAACCAACAAACCAACAAGCCAACAAACCAACAAGCCAACAAACCAACAAGACAACAAACCAACAAACCAACAAACCAACAAACCAACATGCCAACAAACCAACAAACTAAGTAACCAACAAGCCAACAAACCAACAAACCAACAAGCCAACAAGCCAACAAACCAACAAACCAACAAACCAACAAGCCAACAAACCAACAAGCCAACAAACCAACAAACCAACAAACCAACATGCCAACAAACCAACAAACTAAGTAACCAACAAGCCAACAAACCAACAAACCAACAAGCCAACAAGCCAACAAACCAACAAACCAACAAGACAACAAACCAACAAACCAACAAACCAACAAACCAACAAACCAACAAACCAACAAACCAACAAACCAACAAACCAACAAACCAACAAGCCAACAAACCAACAAGCCAACAAACCAACAAACCAACAAACCAACATGCCAACAAACCAACAAACTAAGTAACCAACAAGCCAACAAACCAACAAACCAACAAACCAACATGCCAACAAACCAACAAACTAAGTAACCAACAAGCCAACAAACCAACAAACCAACAAGCCAACAAGCCAACAAACCAACAAACCAACATGCCAACAAACCAACAAACTAAGTAACCAACAAGCCAACAAACCAACAAGCCAACAAACCAACAAACCAACAAACCAACATGCCAACAAACCAACAAACTAAGTAACCAACAAGCCAACAAACCAACAAGACAACAAACCAACAAACCAACAAACCAACATGCCAACAAACCAACAAACTAAGTAACCAACAAGCCAACAAACCAACAAGACAACAAACCAACAAACCAACAAACCAACATGCCAACAAACCAACAAACTAAGTAACCAACAAGCCAACAAACCAACAAACCAACAAGCCAACAAACCAACAAACCAACATGCCAACAAGCCAACAAACCAACAAACCAACAAACCAACAAGCCAACAAACCAACAAGCCAACAAACCAACAAACCAACAAACCAACAAGCCAACAAACCAACAAGCCAACAAACCAACAAACCAACATGCCAACAAACCAACAAACTAAGTAACCAACAAGCCAACAAGCCAACAAACCAACAAACCAACAAGCCAACAAACCAACAAACCAACAAGCCAACAAACCAACAAACCAACAAACCAACAAACCAACATGCCAACAAACCAACAAACTAAGTAACCAACAAGCCAACAAACCAACAAACCAACAAGCCAACAAGCCAACAAACCAACAAACCAACAAACCAACAAGCCAACAAACCAACAAGCCAACAAACCAACAAACCAACAAACCAACATGCCAACAAACCAACAAACTAAGTAACCAACAAGCCAACAAACCAACAAACCAACAAACCAACAAGCCAACAAACCAACAAGCCAACAAACCAACAAACCAACAAACCAACATGCCAACAAACCAACAAACTAAGTAACCAACAAGCCAACAAACCAACAAACCAACAAACTAAGTAACCAACAAGCCAACAAACCAACAAACCAACAAGCCAACAAACCAACAAGCCAACAAACCAACAAACCAACAAACCAACATGCCAACAAACCAACAAACTAAGTAACCAACAAGCCAACAAACCAACAAACCAACAAGCCAACAAGCCAACAAACCAACAAACCAACAAACCAACAAACCAACAAACCAACAAACCAACAAACCAACAAACCAACAAACCAACAAACCAACAAACCAACAAACCAACAAACCAACAAGCCAACAAACCAACAAGCCAACAAACCAACAAACCAACAAACCAACATGCCAACAAACCAACAAACTAAGTAACCAACAAGCCAACAAACCAACAAACCAACAAGCCAACAAGCCAACAAACCAACAAACCAACAAGCCAACAAACCAACAAGCCAACAAACCAACAAACCAACAAACCAACATGCCAACAAACCAACAAACTAAGTAACCAACAAGCCAACAAACCAACAAACCAACAAGCCAACAAGCCAACAAACCAACAAACCAACAAACCAACAAGCCAACAAACCAACAAGCCAACAAACCAACAAACCAACAAACCAACATGCCAACAAACCAACAAGCCAACAAACCAACAAGCCAACAAACCAACAAGCCAACAAACCAACAAACCAACATGCCAACAAACCAACAAACTAAGTAACCAACAAGCCAACAAACCAACAAGCCAACAAACCAACAAACCAACAAACCAACATGCCAACAAACCAACAAACTAAGTAACCAACAAGCCAACAAACCAACAAACCAACAAGACAACAAACCAACAAACCAACAAACCAACAAACCAACATGCCAACAAACCAACAAACTAAGTAACCAACAAGCCAACAAACCAACAAACCAACAAGCCAACAAGCCAACAAACCAACAAACCAACAAACCAACAAGCCAACAAACCAACAAGCCAACAAACCAACAAACCAACAAACCAACATGCCAACAAACCAACAAGCCAACAAACCAACAAACTAAGTAACCAACAAGCCAACAAACCAACAAACCAACAAACCAACATGCCAACAAACCAACAAACTAAGTAACCAACAAGCCAACAAACCAACAAGCCAACAAACCAACAAACCAACAAACCAACATGCCAACAAACCAACAAACTAAGTAACCAACAAGCCAACAAACCAACAAGACAACAAACCAACAAACCAACAAACCAACATGCCAACAAACCAACAAACTAAGTAACCAACAAGCCAACAAACCAACAAACCAACAAGCCAACAAACCAACAAACCAACATGCCAACAAGCCAACAAACCAACAAACCAACAAACCAACAAGCCAACAAACCAACAAGCCAACAAACCAACAAACCAACAAACCAACAAGCCAACAAACCAACAAGCCAACAAACCAACAAACCAACATGCCAACAAACCAACAAACTAAGTAACCAACAAGCCAACAAACCAACAAACCAACAAGCCAACAAGCCAACAAACCAACAAACCAACAAACCAACAAGCCAACAAACCAACAAGCCAACAAACCAACAAACCAACAAACCAACATGCCAACAAACCAACAAACTAAGTAACCAACAAGCCAACAAACCAACAAACCAACAAACCAACATGCCAACAAACCAACAAACTAAGTAACCAACAAGCCAACAAACCAACAAACCAACAAGCCAACAAGCCAACAAACCAACAAACCAACAAGACAACAAACCAACAAACTAAGTAACCAACAAGCCAACAAACCAACAAGCCAACAAACCAACAAACCAACAAACCAACATGCCAACAAACCAACAAACTAAGTAACCAACAAGCCAACAAACCAACAAGACAACAAACCAACAAACCAACAAACCAACATGCCAACAAACCAACAAACTAAGTAACCAACAAGCCAACAAACCAACAAACCAACAAGCCAACAAACCAACAAACCAACATGCCAACAAGCCAACAAACCAACAAACCAACAAACCAACAAGCCAACAAACCAACAAGCCAACAAACCAACAAACCAACAAACCAACAAGCCAACAAACCAACAAGCCAACAAACCAACAAACCAACATGCCAACAAACCAACAAACTAAGTAACCAACAAGCCAACAAGCCAACAAACCAACAAACCAACAAGCCAACAAACCAACAAACCAACAAGCCAACAAACCAACAAACCAACAAACCAACAAACCAACATGCCAACAAACCAACAAACTAAGTAACCAACAAGCCAACAAACCAACAAACCAACAAGCCAACAAGCCAACAAACCAACAAACCAACAAACCAACAAGCCAACAAACCAACAAGCCAACAAACCAACAAACCAACAAACCAACATGCCAACAAACCAACAAACTAAGTAACCAACAAGCCAACAAACCAACAAACCAACAAACCAACAAGCCAACAAACCAACAAGCCAACAAACCAACAAACCAACAAACCAACATGCCAACAAACCAACAAACTAAGTAACCAACAAGCCAACAAACCAACAAACCAACAAACTAAGTAACCAACAAGCCAACAAACCAACAAACCAACAAGCCAACAAACCAACAAGCCAACAAACCAACAAACCAACAAACCAACATGCCAACAAACCAACAAACTAAGTAACCAACAAGCCAACAAACCAACAAACCAACAAGCCAACAAGCCAACAAACCAACAAACCAACAAACCAACAAACCAACAAACCAACAAACCAACAAACCAACAAACCAACAAACCAACAAACCAACAAACCAACAAACCAACAAACCAACAAACCAACAAGCCAACAAACCAACAAGCCAACAAACCAACAAACCAACAAACCAACATGCCAACAAACCAACAAACTAAGTAACCAACAAGCCAACAAACCAACAAACCAACAAGCCAACAAGCCAACAAACCAACAAACCAACAAGCCAACAAACCAACAAGCCAACAAACCAACAAACCAACAAACCAACATGCCAACAAACCAACAAACTAAGTAACCAACAAGCCAACAAACCAACAAACCAACAAGCCAACAAGCCAACAAACCAACAAACCAACAAACCAACAAGCCAACAAACCAACAAGCCAACAAACCAACAAACCAACAAACCAACATGCCAACAAACCAACAAACTAAGTAACCAACAAGCCAACAAACCAACAAACCAACAAGCCAACAAGCCAACAAGCCAACAAACCAACAAACCAACAAGACAACAAACCAACAAACCAACAAACCAACAAACCAACAAACCAACAAACCAACAAACCAACAAGCCAACAAACCAACAAGCCAACAAACCAACAAACCAACAAACCAACATGCCAACAAACCAACAAACCAACAAACCAACAAGCCAACAAACCAACAAACCAACAAGCCAACAAACCAACAAACCAACAAACCAACAAACCAACAAACCAACAAACCAACAAGCCAACAAGCCAACAAACCAACAAACCAACAAACCAACAAACCAACAAGCCAACAAACCAACAAGCCAACAAACCAACAAACCAACAAACCAACATGCCAACAAACCAACAAACTAAGTAACCAACAAGCCAACAAACCAACAAACCAACAAGCCAACAAGCCAACAAACCAACAAACCAACAAACCAACAAGCCAACAAACCAACAAGCCAACAAACCAACAAACCAACAAACCAACATGCCAACAAACCAACAAACTAAGTAACCAACAAGCCAACAAACCAACAAACCAACAAACCAACAAGCCAACAAACCAACAAGCCAACAAACCAACAAACCAACAAACCAACATGCCAACAAACCAACAAACTAAGTAACCAACAAGCCAACAAACCAACAAACCAACAAACTAAGTAACCAACAAGCCAACAAACCAACAAACCAACAAGCCAACAAACCAACAAGCCAACAAACCAACAAACCAACAAACCAACATGCCAACAAACCAACAAACTAAGTAACCAACAAGCCAACAAACCAACAAACCAACAAGCCAACAAGCCAACAAACCAACAAACCAACAAACCAACAAACCAACAAACCAACAAACCAACAAACCAACAAACCAACAAACCAACAAACCAACAAACCAACAAACCAACAAACCAACAAGCCAACAAGCCAACAAACCAACAAACCAACAAACCAACAAGCCAACAAACCAACAAGCCAACAAACCAACAAACCAACAAACCAACATGCCAACAAACCAACAAACTAAGTAACCAACAAGCCAACAAACCAACAAACCAACAAGCCAACAAGCCAACAAACCAACAAACCAACAAACCAACAAGCCAACAAACCAACAAGCCAACAAACCAACAAACCAACAAACCAACAAACCAACAAGCCAACAAACCAACAAACCAACAAACCAACAAGCCAACAAACCAACAAGCCAACAAACCAACAAACCAACAAACCAACATGCCAACAAACCAACAAACTAAGTAACCAACAAGCCAACAAACCAACAAACCAACAAGCCAACAAGCCAACAAACCAACAAACCAACAAGACAACAAACCAACAAACTAAGTAACCAACAAGCCAACAAACCAACAAGCCAACAAACCAACAAACCAACAAACCAACATGCCAACAAACCAACAAACTAAGTAACCAACAAGCCAACAAACCAACAAGACAACAAACCAACAAACCAACAAACCAACATGCCAACAAACCAACAAACTAAGTAACCAACAAGCCAACAAACCAACAAACCAACAAGCCAACAAACCAACAAACCAACATGCCAACAAGCCAACAAACCAACAAACCAACAAACCAACAAGCCAACAAACCAACAAGCCAACAAACCAACAAACCAACAAACCAACAAGCCAACAAACCAACAAGCCAACAAACCAACAAACCAACATGCCAACAAACCAACAAACTAAGTAACCAACAAGCCAACAAACCAACAAACCAACAAGCCAACAAGCCAACAAACCAACAAACCAACAAACCAACAAACCAACAAGCCAACAAACCAACAAGCCAACAAACCAACAAACCAACAAGCCAACAAACCAACAAACCAACAAGCCAACAAGCCAACAAACCAACAAACCAACAAACCAACAAGCCAACAAACCAACAAGCCAACAAACCAACAAACCAACAAACCAACATGCCAACAAACCAACAAACTAAGTAACCAACAAGCCAACAAACCAACAAACCAACAAACCAACAAGCCAACAAACCAACAAGCCAACAAACCAACAAACCAACAAACCAACATGCCAACAAACCAACAAACTAAGTAACCAACAAGCCAACAAACCAACAAACCAACAAACTAAGTAACCAACAAGCCAACAAACCAACAAACCAACAAGCCAACAAACCAACAAACCAACAAGCCAACAAGCCAACAAACCAACAAACCAACAAACCAACAAACCAACAAACCAACAAACCAACAAACCAACAAACCAACAAACCAACAAACCAACAAACCAACAAACCAACAAACCAACAAGCCAACAAGCCAACAAACCAACAAACCAACAAACCAACAAGCCAACAAACCAACAAGCCAACAAACCAACAAACCAACAAACCAACATGCCAACAAACCAACAAACTAAGTAACCAACAAGCCAACAAACCAACAAACCAACAAGCCAACAAGCCAACAAACCAACAAACCAACAAACCAACAAGCCAACAAACCAACAAGCCAACAAACCAACAAGCCAACAAACCAACAAGCCAACAAACCAACAAACCAACAAACCAACATGCCAACAAACCAACAAACTAAGTAACCAACAAGCCAACAAACCAACAAGACAACAAACCAACAAACCAACAAACCAACATGCCAACAAACCAACAAACTAAGTAACCAACAAGCCAACAAACCAACAAACCAACAAGCCAACAAGCCAACAAACCAACAAACCAACAAACCAACAAGCCAACAAACCAACAAGCCAACAAACCAACAAACCAACAAACCAACATGCCAACAAACCAACAAACTAAGTAACCAACAAGCCAACAAACCAACAAACCAACAAGCCAACAAGCCAACAAACCAACAAACCAACAAACCAACAAGCCAACAAACCAACAAACCAACATGCCAACAAACCAACAAACTAAGTAACCAACAAGCCAACAAACCAACAAGCCAACAAACCAACAAACCAACAAACCAACATGCCAACAAACCAACAAACTAAGTAACCAACAAGCCAACAAACCAACAAACCAACAAGACAACAAACCAACAAACCAAAAAACCAACAAACCAACATGCCAACAAACCAACAAACTAAGTAACCAACAAGCCAACAAACCAACAAACCAACAAGCCAACAAGCCAACAAACCAACAAACCAACAAACCAACAAGCCAACAAACCAACAAGCCAACAAACCAACAAACCAACAAACCAACATGCCAACAAACCAACAAACTAAGTAACCAACAAGCCAACAAACCAACAAACCAACAAGCCAACAAGCCAACAAACCAACAAACCAACAAGACAACAAACCAACAAACCAACAAACCAACAAACCAACAAACCAACAAACCAACAAACCAACAAGCCAACAAACCAACAAGCCAACAAACCAACAAACCAACATGCCAACAAACCAACAAACTAAGTAACCAACAAGCCAACAAACCAACAAACCAACAAGCCAACAAGCCAACAAACCAACAAACCAACAAACCAACAAGCCAACAAACTAAGTAACCAACAAGCCAACAAACCAACAAACCAACAAGCCAACAAGCCAACAAACCAACAAACCAACAAGACAACAAACCAACAAACCAACAAGCCAACAAACCAACAAACCAACAAACCAACATGCCAACAAACCAACAAACTAAGTAACCAACAAGCCAACAAACCAACAAACCAACAAGCCAACAAGCCAACAAACCAACAAACCAACAAGACAACAAACCAACAAACCAACAAACCAACATGCCAACAAACCAACAAACTAAGTAACCAACAAGCCAACAAACCAACAAACCAACAAGCCAACAAGCCAACAAACCAACAAACCAACAAACCAACAAGCCAACAAACCAACAAACCAACAAACCAACAAGCCAACAAACCAACAAACCAACAAACCAACAAACCAACAAACCAACAAGCCAACAAACCAACAAGCCAACAAACCAACAAACTAAGTAACCAACAAGCCAACAAACCAACAAACCAACAAACTAAGTAACCAACAAGCCAACAAACCAACAAACCAACAAGCCAACAAACCAACAAGCCAACAAACCAACAAACCAACAAACCAACATGCCAACAAACCAACAAGCCAACAAACCAACAAGACAACAAACCAACAAACCAACAAACCAACATGCCAACAAACCAACAAACTAAGTAACCAACAAGCCAACAAACCAACAAACCAACAAGCCAACAAGCCAACAAACCAACAAACCAACAAACCAACAAGCCAACAAACCAACAAGCCAACAAACCAACAAACCAACAAACCAACATGCCAACAAACCAACAAACTAAGTAACCAACAAGCCAACAAACCAACAAACCAACAAGCCAACAAGCCAACAAACCAACAAACCAACAAACCAACAAGCCAACAAACCAACAAACCAACATGCCAACAAACCAACAAACTAAGTAACCAACAAGCCAACAAACCAACAAGCCAACAAACCAACAAACCAACAAACCAACATGCCAACAAACCAACAAACTAAGTAACCAACAAGCCAACAAACCAACAAACCAACAAGACAACAAACCAACAAACCAACAAACCAACAAACCAACATGCCAACAAACCAACAAACTAAGTAACCAACAAGCCAACAAACCAACAAACCAACAAGCCAACAAGCCAACAAACCAACAAACCAACAAACCAACAAGCCAACAAACCAACAAGCCAACAAACCAACAAACCAACAAACCAACATGCCAACAAACCAACAAACTAAGTAACCAACAAGCCAACAAACCAACAAACCAACAAGCCAACAAGCCAACAAACCAACAAACCAACAAGACAACAAACCAACAAACCAACAAACCAACAAGCCAACAAACCAACAAGCCAACAAACCAACAAACCAACATGCCAACAAACCAACAAACTAAGTAACCAACAAGCCAACAAACCAACAAACCAACAAGCCAACAAACCAACAAGCCAACAAACCAACAAACCAACAAACCAACATGCCAACAAACCAACAAACTAAGTAACCAACAAGCCAACAAACCAACAAACCAACAAGCCAACAAGCCAACAAACCAACAAACCAACAAACCAACAAACCAACAAACCAACAAACCAACAAACCAACAAACCAACAAACCAACAAGCCAACAAACCAACAAACCAACAAACCAACATGCCAACAAACCAACAAACTAAGTAACCAACAAGCCAACAAACCAACAAACCAACAAGCCAACAAGCCAACAAACCAACAAACCAACAAGACAACAAACCAACAAACCAACAAACCAACAAACCAACAAACCAACAAACCAACAAACCAACAAGCCAACAAACCAACAAGCCAACAAACCAACAAACCAACATGCCAACAAACCAACAAACTAAGTAACCAACAAGCCAACAAACCAACAAACCAACAAGCCAACAAGCCAACAAACCAACAAACCAACAAACCAACAAGCCAACAAACTAAGTAACCAACAAGCCAACAAACCAACAAACCAACAAGCCAACAAGCCAACAAACCAACAAACCAACAAGACAACAAACCAACAAACCAACAAGCCAACAAACCAACAAACCAACAAACCAACATGCCAACAAACCAACAAACTAAGTAACCAACAAGCCAACAAACCAACAAACCAACAAGCCAACAAGCCAACAAACCAACAAACCAACAAGACAACAAACCAACAAACCAACAAACCAACATGCCAACAAACCAACAAACTAAGTAACCAACAAGCCAACAAACCAACAAACCAACAAGCCAACAAGCCAACAAACCAACAAACCAACAAACCAACAAGCCAACAAACCAACAAACCAACAAACCAACAAGCCAACAAACCAACAAACCAACAAACCAACAAACCAACAAACCAACAAGCCAACAAACCAACAAGCCAACAAACCAACAAACTAAGTAACCAACAAGCCAACAAACCAACAAACCAACAAACTAAGTAACCAACAAGCCAACAAACCAACAAACCAACAAGCCAACAAACCAACAAGCCAACAAACCAACAAACCAACAAACCAACATGCCAACAAACCAACAAGCCAACAAACCAACAAGACAACAAACCAACAAACCAACAAACCAACATGCCAACAAACCAACAAACTAAGTAACCAACAAGCCAACAAACCAACAAACCAACAAGCCAACAAGCCAACAAACCAACAAACCAACAAACCAACAAGCCAACAAACCAACAAGCCAACAAACCAACAAACCAACAAACCAACATGCCAACAAACCAACAAACTAAGTAACCAACAAGCCAACAAACCAACAAACCAACAAGCCAACAAGCCAACAAACCAACAAACCAACAAACCAACAAGCCAACAAACCAACAAACCAACATGCCAACAAACCAACAAACTAAGTAACCAACAAGCCAACAAACCAACAAGCCAACAAACCAACAAACCAACAAACCAACATGCCAACAAACCAACAAACTAAGTAACCAACAAGCCAACAAACCAACAAACCAACAAGACAACAAACCAACAAACCAACAAACCAACAAACCAACATGCCAACAAACCAACAAACTAAGTAACCAACAAGCCAACAAACCAACAAACCAACAAGCCAACAAGCCAACAAACCAACAAACCAACAAACCAACAAGCCAACAAACCAACAAGCCAACAAACCAACAAACCAACAAACCAACATGCCAACAAACCAACAAACTAAGTAACCAACAAGCCAACAAACCAACAAACCAACAAGCCAACAAGCCAACAAACCAACAAACCAACAAGACAACAAACCAACAAACCAACAAACCAACAAACCAACAAACCAACAAACCAACAAACCAACAAGCCAACAAACCAACAAGCCAACAAACCAACAAACCAACATGCCAACAAACCAACAAACTAAGTAACCAACAAGCCAACAAACCAACAAACCAACAAGCCAACAAACCAACAAGCCAACAAACCAACAAACCAACAAACCAACATGCCAACAAACCAACAAACTAAGTAACCAACAAGCCAACAAACCAACAAACCAACAAGCCAACAAGCCAACAAACCAACAAACCAACAAACCAACAAACCAACAAACCAACAAACCAACAAACCAACAAACCAACAAACCAACAAACCAACAAACCAACAAACCAACAAACCAACAAGCCAACAAGCCAACAAACCAACAAACCAACAAACCAACAAGCCAACAAACCAACAAGCCAACAAACCAACAAACCAACAAACCAACATGCCAACAAACCAACAAACTAAGTAACCAACAAGCCAACAAACCAACAAACCAACAAGCCAACAAGCCAACAAACCAACAAACCAACAAACCAACAAGCCAACAAACCAACAAGCCAACAAACCAACAAACCAACAAACCAACAAGCCAACAAACCAACAAACCAACAAACCAACAAACCAACAAGCCAACAAACCAACAAGCCAACAAACCAACAAACCAACAAACCAACATGCCAACAAACCAACAAACTAAGTAACCAACAAGCCAACAAACCAACAAACCAACAAGCCAACAAGCCAACAAACCAACAAACCAACAAGACAACAAACAAACAAACTAAGTAACCAACAAGCCAACAAACCAACAAGCCAACAAACCAACAAACCAACAAACCAACATGCCAACAAACCAACAAACTAAGTAACCAACAAGCCAACAAACCAACAAGACAACAAACCAACAAACCAACAAACCAACATGCCAACAAACCAACAAACTAAGTAACCAACAAGCCAACAAACCAACAAACCAACAAGCCAACAAACCAACAAACCAACATGCCAACAAGCCAACAAACCAACAAACCAACAAACCAACAAGCCAACAAACCAACAAGCCAACAAACCAACAAACCAACAAACCAACAAGCCAACAAACCAACAAGCCAACAAACCAACAAACCAACATGCCAACAAACCAACAAACTAAGTAACCAACAAGCCAACAAACCAACAAACCAACAAGCCAACAAGCCAACAAACCAACAAACCAACAAACCAACAAGCCAACAAACCAACAAGCCAACAAACCAACAAACCAACAAACCAACATGCCAACAAACCAACAAACTAAGTAACCAACAAGCCAACAAACCAACAAACCAACAAACCAACATGCCAACAAACCAACAAACTAAGTAACCAACAAGCCAACAAACCAACAAACCAACAAACCAACATGCCAACAAGCCAACAAACCAACAAGCCAACAAGCCAACAAACCAACAAACCAACAAACCAACAAGCCAACAAACCAACAAGCCAACAAACCAACAAACCAACAAACCAACATGCCAACAAACCAACAAACTAAGTAACCAACAAGCCAACAAACCAACAAACCAACAAACCAACAAGCCAACAAACCAACAAGCCAACAAACCAACAAACCAACAAACCAACATGCCAACAAACCAACAAACTAAGTAACCAACAAGCCAACAAACCAACAAACCAACAAACTAAGTAACCAACAAGCCAACAAACCAACAAACCAACAAGCCAACAAACCAACAAGCCAACAAACCAACAAACCAACAAACCAACATGCCAACAAACCAACAAACTAAGTAACCAACAAGCCAACAAACCAACAAACCAACAAGCCAACAAGCCAACAAACCAACAAACCAACAAACCAACAAACCAACAAACCAACAAACCAACAAACCAACAAACCAACAAACCAACAAACCAACAAACCAACAAACCAACAAACCAACAAGCCAACAAGCCAACAAACCAACAAACCAACAAACCAACAAGCCAACAAACCAACAAGCCAACAAACCAACAAACCAACAAACCAACATGCCAACAAACCAACAAACTAAGTAACCAACAAGCCAACAAACCAACAAACCAACAAGCCAACAAGCCAACAAACCAACAAGCCAACAAACCAACAAGCCAACAAACCAACAAACCAACAAACCAACATGCCAACAAACCAACAAACTAAGTAACCAACAAGCCAACAAACCAACAAACCAACAAGCCAACAAGCCAACAAACCAACAAACCAACAAGACAACAAACCAACAAACTAAGTAACCAACAAGCCAACAAACCAACAAGCCAACAAACCAACAAACCAACAAACCAACATGCCAACAAACCAACAAACTAAGTAACCAACAAGCCAACAAACCAACAAGACAACAAACCAACAAACCAACAAACCAACATGCCAACAAACCAACAAACTAAGTAACCAACAAGCCAACAAACCAACAAACCAACAAGCCAACAAACCAACAAACCAACATGCCAACAAGCCAACAAACCAACAAACCAACAAACCAACAAGCCAACAAACCAACAAGCCAACAAACCAACAAACCAACAAACCAACAAGCCAACAAACCAACAAGCCAACAAACCAACAAACCAACATGCCAACAAACCAACAAACTAAGTAACCAACAAGCCAACAAACCAACAAACCAACAAGCCAACAAGCCAACAAACCAACAAACCAACAAACCAACAAGCCAACAAACCAACAAGCCAACAAACCAACAAACCAACAAACCAACATGCCAACAAACCAACAAACTAAGTAACCAACAAGCCAACAAACCAACAAACCAACAAACCAACATGCCAACAAACCAACAAACTAAGTAACCAACAAGCCAACAAACCAACAAACCAACAAACCAACATGCCAACAAGCCAACAAACCAACAAGCCAACAAGCCAACAAACCAACAAACCAACAAACCAACAAGCCAACAAACCAACAAGCCAACAAACCAACAAACCAACAAACCAACATGCCAACAAACCAACAAACTAAGTAACCAACAAGCCAACAAACCAACAAACCAACAAACCAACAAGCCAACAATCCAACAAGCCAACAAACCAACAAACCAACAAACCAACATGCCAACAAACCAACAAACTAAGTAACCAACAAGCCAACAAACCAACAAACCAACAAACTAAGTAACCAACAAGCCAACAAACCAACAAACCAACAAGCCAACAAACCAACAAGCCAACAAACCAACAAACCAACAAACCAACATGCCAACAAACCAACAAACTAAGTAACCAACAAGCCAACAAACCAACAAACCAACAAGCCAACAAGCCAACAAACCAACAAACCAACAAACCAACAAACCAACAAACCAACAAACCAACAAACCAACAAACCAACAAACCAACAAACCAACAAACCAACAAACCAACAAACCAACAAACCAACAAGCCAACAAGCCAACAAACCAACAAACCAACAAACCAACAAGCCAACAAACCAACAAGCCAACAAACCAACAAACCAACCAACCAACAAACCAACAAACCAACATGCCAACAAACCAACAAACTAAGTAACCAACAAGCCAACAAACCAACAAACCAACAAGCCAACAAGCCAACAAACCAACAAACCAACAAACCAACAAGCCAACAAACCAACAAGCCAACAAACCAACAAACCAACAAACTAAGTAACCAACAAGCCAACAAACCAACAAACCAACAAACCAACATGCCAACAAACCAACAAACTAAGTAACCAACAAGCCAACAAACCAACAAACCAACAAGCCAACAAGCCAACAAACCAACAAACCAACAAACCAACAAGCCAACAAACCAACAAACCAACAAACCAACAAGCCAACAAACCAACAAACCAACAAACCAACAAACCAACAAACCAACAAGCCAACAAACCAACAAGCCAACAAACCAACAAACCAACATGCCAACAAACCAACAAACTAAGTAACCAACAAGCCAACAAACCAACAAACCAACAAGCCAACAAACCAACAAACCAACAAACCAACAAACCAACAAGCCAACAAGCCAACAAACCAACAAACCAACAAACCAACAAGCCAACAAACCAACAAGCCAACAAACCAACAAACCAACAAACCAACAAACCAACAAACCAACAAACCAACAAACCAACAAACCAACAAGCCAACAAACCAACAAGCCAACAAACCAACAAACCAACAAACCAACATGCCAACAAACCAACAAACTAAGTAACCAACAAGCCAACAAACCAACAAACCAACAAGCCAACAAGCCAACAAACCAACAAACCAACAAGACAACAAACCAACAAACTAAGTAACCAACAAGCCAACAAACCAACATGCCAACAAACCAACAAACTAAGTAACCAACAAGCCAACAAACCAACAAACCAACAAGCCAACAAGCCAACAAACCAACAAACCAACAAACCAACAAACCAACAAACCAACAAACCAACAAACCAACAAACCAACAAACCAACAAACCAACAAACCAACAAACCAACAAGCCAACAAGCCAACAAACCAACAAACCAACAAGCCAACAAACCAACAAACCAACAAGCCAACAAACCAACAAGCCAACAAACCAACAAACCAACAAACCAACATGCCAACAAACCAACAAACTAAGTAACCAACAAGCCAACAAACCAACAAACCAACAAGCCAACAAGCCAACAAACCAACAAACCAACAAACCAACAAGCCAACAAACCAACAAGCCAACAAACCAACAAACCAACAAACTAAGTAACCAACAAGCCAACAAACCAACAAACCAACAAACCAACATGCCAACAAACCAACAAACTAAGTAACCAACAAGCCAACAAACCAACAAACCAACAAGCCAACAAGCCAACAAACCAACAAACCAACAAACCAACAAGCCAACAAACCAACAAACCAACAAACCAACAAGCCAACAAACCAACAAACCAACAAACCAACAAACCAACAAACCAACAAGCCAACAAACCAACAAGCCAACAAACCAACAAACCAACAAACCAACATGCCAACAAACCAACAAACTAAGTAACCAACAAGCCAACAAACCAACAAACCAACAAGCCAACAAACCAACAAACCAACAAACCAACAAACCAACAAGCCAACAAGCCAACAAACCAACAAACCAACAAACCAACAAGCCAACAAACCAACAAGCCAACAAACCAACAAACCAACAAACCAACAAGCCAACAAACCAACAAACCAACAAACCAACAAACCAACAAGCCAACAAACCAACAAGCCAACAAACCAACAAACCAACAAACCAACATGCCAACAAACCAACAAACTAAGTAACCAACAAGCCAACAAACCAACAAACCAACAAGCCAACAAGCCAACAAACCAACAAACCAACAAGACAACAAACCAACAAACTAAGTAACCAACAAGCCAACAAACCAACAAGCCAACAAACCAACAAACTAAGTAACCAACAAGCCAACAAACCAACAAACCAACAAGCCAACAAGCCAACAAACCAACAAACCAACAAACCAACAAGCCAACAAACCAAGAAGCCAACAAACCAACAAACCAACAAACCAACATGCCAACAAACCAACAAACTAAGTAACCAACAAGCCAACAAACCAACAAACCAACAAGCCAACAAGCCAACAAACCAACAAACCAACAAGCCAACAAACCAACAAGCCAACAAACCAACAAACCAACAAACCAACATGCCAACAAACCAACAAACTAAGTAACCAACAAACTAAGTAACCAACATGCCAACAAACCAACAAACTAAGTAACCAACAAGCCAACAAACCAACAAACCAACAAGCCAACAAGCCAACAAACCAACAAACCAACAAACCAACAAGCCAACAAACCAACAAGCCAACAAACCAACAAACCAACATGCCAACAAACCAACAAACTAAGTAACCAACAAGCCAACAAACCAACAAACCAACAAGCCAACAAGCCAACAAACCAACAAACCAACAAGACAACAAACCAACAAACCAACAAACCAACATGCCAACAAACCAACAAACTAAGTAACCAACAAGCCAACAAACCAACAAACCAACAAGCCAACAAGCCAACAAACCAACAAACCAACAAACCAACAAGCCAACAAACCAACAAGCCAACAAACCAACAAACCAACAAACCAACAAGCCAACAAACCAACAAGCCAACAAACCAACAAACCAACAAACCAACATGCCAACAAACCAACAAACTAAGTAACCAACAAGCCAACAAACCAACAAACCAACAAGCCAACAAGCCAACAAACCAACAAACCAACAAACCAACAAGCCAACAAACCAACAAGCCAACAAACCAACAAGCCAACAAACCAACAAACCAACAAACCAACATGCCAACAAACCAACAAACTAAGTAACCAACAAGCCAACAAGCCAACAAACCAACAAACCAACAAACCAACAAACCAACAAACCAACAAGCCAACAAACCAACAAGCCAACAAACCAACAAACCAACAAACCAACATGCCAACAAACCAACAAACTAAGTAACCAACAAGCCAACAAACCAACAAACCAACAAGCCAACAAGCCAACAAACCAACAAACCAACAAACCAACAAGCCAACAAACCAACAAGCCAACAAACCAACACGACAACAAACCAACAAACCAACAAACCAACAAACCAACAAACCAACAAACCAACAAACCAACAAACCAACAAACCAACATGCCAACAAACCAACAAACCAACATGCCAACAAACCAACAAACTAAGTAACCAACAAGCCAACAAACCAACAAGCCAACAAACCAACAAACTAACAAACCAACATGCCAACAAACCAACAAACTAAGTAACCAACAAGCCAACAAACCAACAAACCAACAAGCCAACAAGCCAACAAACCAACAAACCAACAAACCAACAAGCCAACAAACCAACAAGCCAACAAACCAACAAACCAACAAACCAACATGCCAACAAACCAACAAACTAAGTAACCAACAAGCCAACAAACCAACAAACCAACAAGCCAACAAGCCAACAAACCAACAAACCAACAAGCCAACAAACCAACAAGCCAACAAACCAACAAACCAACAAACCAACATGCCAACAAACCAACAAACTAAGTAACCAACAAGCCAACAAACCAACAAACCAACAAGCCAACAAGCCAACAAACCAACAAACCAACAAACCAACAAGCCAACAAACCAACAAGCCAACAAACCAACAAACCAACAAACCAACATGCCAACAAACCAACAAACTAAGTAACCAACAAGCCAACAAACCAACAAACCAACAAGCCAACAAGCCAACAAGCCAACAAACCAACAAACCAACAAGACAACAAACCAACAAACCAACAAACCAACAAACCAACAAACCAACAAACCAACAAACCAACAAGCCAACAAACCAACAAGCCAACAAACCAACAAACCAACAAACCAACATGCCAACAAACCAACAAACCAACAAACCAACAAGCCAACAAACCAACAAACCAACAAGCCAACAAGCCAACAAACCAACAAACCAACAAGCCAACAAACCAACATGCCAACAAACCAACAAACTAAGTAACCAACAAGCCAACAAACCAACAAACCAACAAGCCAACAAGCCAACAAACCAACAAACCAACAAGACAACAAACCAACAAACCAACAAACCAACAAACCAACAAACCAACAAACCAACAAACCAACAAACCAACAAGCCAACAAGCCAACAAGCCAACAAACCAACAAACCAACAAGCCAACAAACCAACAAGCCAACAAACCAACAAACCAACAAACCAACATGCCAACAAACCAACAAACTAAGTAACCAACAAGCCAACAAACCAACAAACCAACAAACCAACATGCCAACAAACCAACAAACTAAGTAACCAACAAGCCAACAAACCAACAAACCAACAAGCCAACAAGCCAACAAACCAACAAACCAACAAACCAACAAGCCAACAAACCAACAAGCCAACAAACCAACAAACCAACAAACCAACATGCCAACAAACCAACAAACTAAGTAACCAACAAGCCAACAAACCAACAAGCCAACAAGCCAACAAACCAACAAACCAACAAACCAACAAGCCAACAAACCAACAAACCAACATGCCAACAAACCAACAAACTAAGTAACCAACAAGCCAACAAACCAACAAACCAACAAGCCAACAAACCAACAAACCAACAAGCCAACAAGCCAACAAACCAACAAACCAACAAGCCAACAAACCAACAAGCCAACAAACCAACAAACCAACAAGCCAACAAGCCAACAAACCAACAAACCAACAAACCAACAAGCCAACAAACCAACAAGCCAACAAACCAACAAGCCAACAAACCAACAAGCCAACAAACCAACAAACCAACAAACCAACATGCCAACAAACCAACAAACTAAGTAACCAACAAGCCAACAAACCAACAAGCCAACAAACCAACAAACCAACAAACCAACATGCCAACAAACCAACAAACTAAGTAACCAACAAGCCAACAAACCAACAAACCAACAAGCCAACAAGCCAACAAACCAACAAACCAACAAACCAACAAGCCAACAAACCAACAAGCCAACAAACCAACAAACCAACAAACCAACATGCCAACAAACCAACAAACTAAGTAACCAACAAACCAACAAACCAACATGCCAACAAACCAACAAACTAAGTAACCAACAAGCCAACAAACCAACAAACCAACAAGCCAACAAGCCAACAAACCAACAAACCAACAAACCAACAAGCCAACAAACCAACCAGCCAACAAACCAACAAACCAACAAACCAACATGCCAACAAACCAACAAACTAAGTAACCAACAAGCCAACAAACCAACAAACCAACAAGCCAACAAGCCAACAAACCAACAAACCAACAAGCCAACAAACCAACAAGCCAACAAACCAACAAACCAACAAACCAACATGCCAACAAACCAACAAACTAAGTAACCAACAAGCCAACAAACCAACAAACCAACAAGCCAACAAGCCAACAAACCAACAAACCAACAAACCAACAAGCCAACAAACCAACAAGCCAACAAACCAACAAACCAACAAACCAACATGCCAACAAACCAACAAACTAAGTAACCAACAAGCCAACAAACCAACAAACCAACAAGCCAACAAGCCAACAAGCCAACAAACCAACAAACCAACAAGACAACAAACCAACAAACCAACAAACCAACAAACCAACAAACCAACAAACCAACAAACCAACAAGCCAACAAACCAACAAGCCAACAAACCAACAAACCAACAAACCAACATGCCAACAAACCAACAAACCAACAAACCAACAAGCCAACAAACCAACAAACCAACAAGCCAACAAGCCAACAAACCAACAAACCAACAAGCCAACAAACCAACATGCCAACAAACCAACAAACTAAGTAACCAACAAGCCAACAAACCAACAAACCAACAAGCCAACAAGCCAACAAACCAACAAACCAACAAGACAACAAACCAACAAACCAACAAACCAACAAACCAACAAACCAACAAACCAACAAACCAACAAACCAACAAGCCAACAAGCCAACAAGCCAACAAACCAACAAACCAACAAGCCAACAAACCAACAAGCCAACAAACCAACAAACCAACAAACCAACATGCCAACAAACCAACAAACTAAGTAACCAACAAGCCAACAAACCAACAAACCAACAAACCAACATGCCAACAAACCAACAAACTAAGTAACCAACAAGCCAACAAACCAACAAACCAACAAGCCAACAAACCAACAAACCAACAAACCAACAAGCCAACAAACCAACAAGCCAACAAACCAACAAACCAACAAACCAACATGCCAACAAACCAACAAACTAAGTAACCAACAAGCCAACAAACCAACAAACCAACAAGCCAACAAGCCAACAAACCAACAAACCAACAAACCAACAAGCCAACAAACCAACAAGCCAACAAACCAACAAACCAACAAACCAACATGCCAACAAACCAACAAACTAAGTAACCAACAAGCCAACAAACCAACAAACCAACAAGCCAACAAGCCAACAAACCAACAAACCAACAAGCCAACAAGCCAACAAACCAACAAACAACAAGACAACAAACCAACAAACCAACAAACCAACATGCCAACAAACCAACAAACTAAGTAACCAACAAGCCAACAAACCAACAAACCAACAAGCCAACAAGCCAACAAGCCAACAAACCAACAAGCCAACAAACCAACAAACCAACAAACCAACATGCCAACAAACCAACAAACCAACAAACCAACAAACCAACAAACCAACAAACCAACATGCCAACAAACCAACAAACTAAGTAACCAACAAGCCAACAAACCAACAAGCCAACAAACCAACAAACCAACATGCCAACAAACCAACAAACTAAGTAACCAACAAGCCAACAAGCCAACAAACCAACAAACCAACAAGCCAACAAACCAACAAACCAACAAGCCAACAAACCAACAAACCAACAAACCAACAAACCAACATGCCAACAAACCAACAAACTAAGTAACCAACAAGCCAACAAACCAACAAACCAACAAGCCAACAAGCCAACAAACCAACAAACCAACAAACCAACAAGCCAACAAACCAACAAGCCAACAAACCAACAAACCAACAAACCAACATGCCAACAAACCAACAAACTAAGTAACCAACAAGCCAACAAACCAACAAACCAACAAACCAACAAACCAACAAGCCAACAAACCAACAAGCCAACAAACCAACAAACCAACAAACCAACATGCCAACAAACCAACAAACTAAGTAACCAACAAGCCAACAAACCAACAAACCAACAAACTAAGTAACCAACAAGCCAACAAACCAACAAACCAACAAGCCAACAAACCAACAAGCCAACAAACCAACAAACCAACAAACCAACATGCCAACAAACCAACAAACTAAGTAACCAACAAGCCAACAAACCAACAAACCAACAAGCCAACAAGCCAACAAACCAACAAACCAACAAACCAACAAACCAACAAACCAACAAACCAACAAACCAACAAACCAACAAACCAACAAACCAACAAACCAACAAACCAACAAGCCAACAAACCAACAAGCCAACAAACCAACAAACCAACAAGCCAACAAGCCAACAAACCAACAAACCAACAAACCAACAAGCCAACAAACCAACAAGCCAACAAACCAACAAACCAACAAACCAACATGCCAACAAACCAACAAACTAAGTAACCAACAAGCCAACAAACCAACAAACCAACAAACCAACAAGCCAACAAACCAACAAGCCAACAAACCAACAAACCAACAAACCAACATGCCAACAAACCAACAAACTAAGTAACCAACAAGCCAACAAACCAACAAACCAACAAACTAAGTAACCAACAAGCCAACAAACCAACAAACCAACAAGCCAACAAACCAACAAGCCAACAAACCAACAAACCAACAAACCAACATGCCAACAAACCAACAAACTAAGTAACCAACAAGCCAACAAACCAACAAGCCAACAAACCAACAAACCAACAAACCAACATGCCAACAAACCAACAAACTAAGTAACCAACAAGCCAACAAACCAACAAGACAACAAACCAACAAACCAACAAACCAACATGCCAACAAACCAACAAACTAAGTAACCAACAAGCCAACAAACCAACAAACCAACAAGCCAACAAACCAACAAACCAACATGCCAACAAGCCAACAAACCAACAAACCAACAAACCAACAAGCCAACAAACCAACAAGCCAACAAACCAACAAACCAACAAACCAACAAGCCAACAAACCAACAAGCCAACAAACCAACAAACCAACATGCCAACAAACCAACAAACTAAGTAACCAACAAGCCAACAAACCAACAAACCAACAAGCCAACAAGCCAACAAACCAACAAACCAACAAACCAACAAGCCAACAAACCAACAAGCCAACAAACCAACAAACCAACAAACCAACATGCCAACAAACCAACAAACTAAGTAACCAACAAGCCAACAAACCAACAAACCAACAAACCAACATGCCAACAAACCAACAAACTAAGTAACCAACAAGCCAACAAACCAACAAACCAACAAGCCAACAAGCCAACAAACCAACAAACCAACAAGACAACAAACCAACAAACTAAGTAACCAACAAGCCAACAAACCAACAAGCCAACAAACCAACAAACCAACAAACCAACATGCCAACAAACCAACAAACTAAGTAACCAACAAGCCAACAAACCAACAAGACAACAAACCAACAAACCAACAAACCAACATGCCAACAAACCAACAAACTAAGTAACCAACAAGCCAACAAACCAACAAACCAACAAGCCAACAAGCCAACAAACCAACAAACCAACAAACCAACAAGCCAACAAACCAACAAGCCAACAAACCAACAAACCAACAAACCAACATGCCAACAAACCAACAAACTAAGTAACCAACAAGCCAACAAACCAACAAACCAACAAGCCAACAAGCCAACAAACCAACAAACCAACAAACCAACAAGCCAACAAACCAACAAACCAACATGCCAACAAACCAACAAACTAAGTAACCAACAAGCCAACAAACCAACAAGCCAACAAACCAACAAACCAACAAACCAACATGCCAACAAACCAACAAACTAAGTAACCAACAAGCCAACAAACCAACAAACCAACAAACCAACATGCCAACAAACCAACAAGCCAACAAGCCAACAAACCAACAAACCAACAAGACAACAAACCAACAAACCAACAAACCAACAAACCAACAAACCAACAAACCAACAAACCAACAAACCAACAAGCCAACAAGCCAACAAGCCAACAAACCAACAAACCAACAAGCCAACAAACCAACAAGCCAACAAACCAACAAACCAACAAACCAACATGCCAACAAACCAACAAACTAAGTAACCAACAAGCCAACAAACCAACAAACCAACAAACCAACATGCCAACAAACCAACAAACTAAGTAACCAACAAGCCAACAAACCAACAAACCAACAAGCCAACAAGCCAACAAACCAACAAACCAACAAACCAACAAGCCAACAAACCAACAAGCCAACAAACCAACAAACCAACAAACCAACATGCCAACAAACCAACAAACTAAGTAACCAACAAGCCAACAAACCAACAAGCCAACAAGCCAACAAACCAACAAACCAACAAACCAACAAGCCAACAAACCAACAAACCAACATGCCAACAAACCAACAAACTAAGTAACCAACAAGCCAACAAACCAACAAACCAACAAGCCAACAAACCAACAAGCCAACAAACCAACAAACCAACAAACCAACATGCCAACAAACCAACAAACTAAGTAACCAACAAGCCAACAAACCAACAAACTAAGTAACCAACAAGCCAACAAACCAACAAACCAACAAGCCAACAAACCAACAAGCCAACAAACCAACAAACCAACAAACCAACATGCCAACAAACCAACAAACTAAGTAACCAACAAGCCAACAAACCAACAAGACAACAAACCAACAAACCAACAAACCAACATGCCAACAAACCAACAAACTAAGTAACCAACAAGCCAACAAACCAACAAACCAACAAGCCAACAAGCCAACAAACCAACAAACCAACAAACCAACAAGCCAACAAACCAACAAGCCAACAAACCAACAAACCAACAAACCAACATGCCAACAAACCAACAAACTAAGTAACCAACAAGCCAACAAACCAACAAACCAACAAGCCAACAAGCCAACAAACCAACAAACCAACAAACCAACAAGCCAACAAGCCAACAAACCAACAAACCAACAAGACAACAAACCAACAAACCAACAAACCAACAAACCAACAAACCAACAAACCAACAAACCAACAAACCAACAAGCCAACAAGCCAACAAGCCAACAAACCAACAAACCAACAAGCCAACAAACCAACAAGACAACAAACCAACAAACCAACAAACCAACAAACCAACATGCCAACAAACCAACAAACTAAGTAACCAACAAGCCAACAAACCAACAAACCAACAAGCCAACAAGCCAACAAACCAACAAACCAACAAACCAACAAGCCAACAAACCAACAAGCCAACAAACCAACAAACCAACAAACCAACATGCCAACAAACCAACAAACTAAGTAACCAACAAGCCAACAAACCAACAAACCAACAAGCCAACAAGCCAACAAACCAACAAACCAACAAGACAACAAACCAACAAACCAACAAACCAACAAACCAACAAACCAACAAACCAACAAACCAACAAGCCAACAAACCAACAAGCCAACAAACCAACAAACCAACAAACCAACATGCCAACAAACCAACAAACTAAGTAACCAACAAGCCAACAAACCAACAAACCAACAAGCCAACAAACCAACAAACCAACAAGCCAACAAGCCAACAAACCAACAAACCAACAAGCCAACAAACCAACAAGCCAACAAACCAACAAACTAAGTAACCAACAAGCCAACAAACCAACAAACCAACAAACCAACATGCCAACAAACCAACAAACTAAGTAACCAACAAGCCAACAAACCAACAAACTAAGTAACCAACAAGCCAACAAACCAACAAACCAACAAGCCAACAAACCAACAAGCCAACAAACCAACAAACCAACAAACCAACATGCCAACAAACCAACAAACTAAGTAACCAACAAGCCAACAAACCAACAAGCCAACAAACCAACATGCCAACAAACCAACAAACTAAGTAACCAACAAGCCAACAAACCAACAAACCAACAAGCCAACAAGCCAACAAACCAACAAACCAACAAGACAACAAACCAACAAGCCAACAAGCCAACAAGCCAACAAACCAACAAACCAACAAGCCAACAAACCAACAAGCCAACAAACCAACAAACCAACAAACCAACATGCCAACAAACCAACAAACTAAGTAACCAACAAGCCAACAAACCAACAAACCAACAAACCAACATGCCAACAAACCAACAAACTAAGTAACCAACAAGCCAACAAACCAACAAACCAACAAGCCAACAAGCCAACAAGCCAACAAACCAACAAACCAACAAACCAACAAGCCAACAAACCAACAAGCCAACAAACCAACAAACCAACAAACCAACATGCCAACAAACCAACAAACTAAGTAACCAACAAGCCAACAAACCAACAAGCCAACAAGCCAACAAACCAACAAACCAACAAACCAACAAGCCAACAAACCAACAAACCAACATGCCAACAAACCAACAAACTAAGTAACCAACAAGCCAACAAACCAACAAACCAACAAGCCAACAAACCAACAAGCCAACAAACCAACAAACCAACAAACCAACATGCCAACAAACCAACAAACTAAGTAACCAACAAGCCAACAAACCAACAAGCCAACAAACCAACAAACCAACAAACCAACATGCCAACAAACCAACAAACTAAGTAACCAACAAGCCAACAAACCAACAAGACAACAAACCAACAAACCAACAAACCAACATGCCAACAAACCAACAAACTAAGTAACCAACAAGCCAACAAACCAACAAACCAACAAGCCAACAAACCAACAAACCAACATGCCAACAAGCCAACAAACCAACAAACCAACAAACCAACAAGCCAACAAACCAACAAGCCAACAAACCAACAAACCAACAAACCAACAAGCCAACAAACCAACAAGCCAACAAACCAACAAACCAACATGCCAACAAACCAACAAACTAAGTAACCAACAAGCCAACAAACCAACAAACCAACAAGCCAACAAGCCAACAAACCAACAAACCAACAAACCAACAAGCCAACAAACCAACAAGCCAACAAACCAACAAACCAACAAACCAACATGCCAACAAACCAACAAACTAAGTAACCAACAAGCCAACAAACCAACAAACCAACAAACCAACATGCCAACAAACCAACAAACTAAGTAACCAACAAGCCAACAAACCAACAAACCAACAAGCCAACAAGCCAACAAACCAACAAACCAACATGCCAACAAACCAACAAACTAAGTAACCAACAAGCCAACAAACCAACAAGCCAACAAACCAACAAACCAACAAACCAACATGCCAACAAACCAACAAACTAAGTAACCAACAAGCCAACAAACCAACAAGACAACAAACCAACAAACCAACAAACCAACATGCCAACAAACCAACAAACTAAGTAACCAACAAGCCAACAAACCAACAAACCAACAAGCCAACAAGCCAACAAACCAACAAACCAACAAACCAACAAGCCAACAAACCAACAAGCCAACAAACCAACAAACCAACAAACCAACATGCCAACAAACCAACAAACTAAGTAACCAACAAGCGAACAAACCAACAAACCAACAAGCCAACAAGCCAACAAACCAACAAACCAACAAACCAACAAGCCAACAAACCAACAAACCAACATGCCAACAAACCAACAAACTAAGTAACCAACAAGCCAACAAACCAACAAGCCAACAAACCAACAAACCAACAAACCAACATGCCAACAAACCAACAAACTAAGTAACCAACAAGCCAACAAACCAACAAACCAACAAGACAACAAACCAACAAACCAACAAACCAACAAACCAACATGCCAACAAACCAACAAACTAAGTAACCAACAAGCCAACAAACCAACAAACCAACAAGCCAACAAGCCAACAAACCAACAAACCAACAAACCAACAAACCAACAAGCCAACAAACCAACAAGCCAACAAACCAACAAAACAACATGCCAACAAACCAACAAACTAAGTAACCAACCAGCCAACAAACCAACAAACCAACAAGCCAACAAGCCAACAAACCAACAAACCAACAAGACAACAAACCAACAAACCAACAAACCAACAAACCAACAAACCAACAAACCAACAAACCAACAAGCCAACAAACCAACAAGCCAACAAACCAACAAACCAACAAACCAACATGCCAACAAACCAACAAACTAAGTAACCAACAAGCCAAAAAACCAACAAACCAACAAGCCAACAAACCAACAAACCAACAAGCCAACAAGCCAACAAACCAACAAACCAACAAGCCAACAAACCAACAAGCCAACAAACCAACAAACCAACAAACCAACATGCCAACAAACCAACAAACTAAGTAACCAACAAGCCAACAAACCAACAAACCAACAAACCAACATGCCAACAAACCAACAAACTAAGTAACCAACAAGCCAACAAACCAACAAACCAACAAGCCAACAAGCCAACAAACCAACAAACCAACAAACCAACAAGCCAACAAACCAACAAGCCAACAAACCAACAAACCAACAAACCAACAAGCCAACAAACCAACAAACCAACAAACCAACAAACCAACAAACCAACAAGCCAACAAACCAACAAGCCAACAAACCAACAAACCAACAAACCAACATGCCAACAAACCAACAAACTAAGTAACCAACAAGCCAACAAACCAACAAACCAACAAGCCAACAAACCAACAAACCAACAAGCCAACAAGCCAACAAACCAACAAACCAACAAGCCAACAAACCAACAAGCCAACAAACCAACAAACCAACAAACCAACATGCCAACAAACCAACAAACTAAGTAACCAACAAGCCAACAAACCAACAAACCAACAAACCAACATGCCAACAAACCAACAAACTAAGTAACCAACAAGCCAACAAACCAACAAACCAACAAGCCAACAAGCCAACAAACCAACAAACCAACAAACCAACAAGCCAACAAACCAACAAGCCAACAAACCAACAAACCAACAAACCAACATGCCAACAAACCAACAAACTAAGTAACCAACAAGCCAACAAACCAACAAACCAACAAACCAACATGCCAACAAACCAACAAACCAACAAGCCAACAAACCAACAAGCCAACAAACCAACAAACCAACAAACCAACATGCCAACAAACCAACAAACCAACAAACCAACAAACCAACAAACCAACAAACCAACAAGCCAACAAACCAACAAACCAACAAACCAACATGCCAACAAACCAACAAACCAACAAACCAACAAACCAACAAACCAACAAACCAACAAACTAAGTAACCAACAAGCCAACAAACCAACAAACCAACAAGACAACAAACCAACAAACCAACAAACCAACAAACCAACATGCCAACAAACCAACAAACTAAGTAACCAACAAGCCAACAAACCAACAAACCAACAAGCCAACAAGCCAACAAACCAACAAACCAACAAACCAACAAGCCAACAAACCAACAAGCCAACAAACCAACAAACCAACAAACCAACATGCCAACAAACCAACAAACTAAGTAACCAACAAGCCAACAAACCAACAAACCAACAAGCCAACAAGCCAACAAACCAACAAACCAACAAGACAACAAACCAACAAACCAACAAACCAACATGCCAACAAACCAACAAACTAAGTAACCAACAAGCCAACAAACCAACAAACCAACAAACCAACATGCCAACAAACCAACAAACTAAGTAACCAACAAGCCAACAAACCAACAAACCAACAAGCCAACAAGCCAACAAACCAACAAACCAACAAGCCAACAAACCAACAAACCAACAAGCCAACAAACCAACAAGCCAACAAACCAACAAACCAACAAACCAACATGCCAACAAACCAACAAACTAAGTAACCAACAAGCCAACAAACCAACAAACCAACAAGCCAACAAGCCAACAAACCAACAAACCAACAAACCAACAAGCCAACAAACCAACAAGCCAACAAACCAACAAACCAACAAACCAACAAGCCAACAAACCAACAAGCCAACAAACCAACAAACCAACAAACCAACAAACCAACAAACCAACAAACCAACAAACTAAGTAACCAACAAGCCAACAAACCAACAAACCAACAAGCCAACAAACCAACATGCCAACAAACCAACAAACTAAGTAACCAACAAGCCAACAAACCAACAAACCAACAAGCCAACAAGCCAACAAACCAACAAACCAACAAACCAACAAGCCAACAAACCAACAAACCAACATGCCAACAAGCCAACAAACCAACAAACCAACAAACCAACAAGCCAACAAACCAACAAACCAACAAGCCAACAAACCAACAAGCCAACAAACCAACAAACCAACAAGCCAACAAACCAACAAACCAACATGCCAACAAACCAACAAACTAAGTAACCAACAAGCCAACAAACCAACAAACCAACAAGCCAACAAGCCAACAAACCAACAAACCAACAAACCAACAAGCCAACAAACCAACAAGCCAACAAACCAACAAACCAACAAACCAAAATGCCAACAAACCAACAAACTAAGTAACCAACAAGCCAACAAACCAACAAACCAACAAACCAACATGCCAACAAACCAACAAACTAAGTAACCAACAAGCCAACAAACCAACAAACTAAGTAACCAACAAGCCAACAAACCAACAAACCAACAAGCCAACAAACCAACAAGCCAACAAACCAACAAACCAACAAACCAACATGCCAACAAACCAACAAACTAAGTAACCAACAAGCCAACAAACCAACAAGCCAACAAACCAACATGCCAACAAACCAACAAACTAAGTAACCAACAAGCCAACAAACCAACAAACCAACAAGCCAACAAGCCAACAAACCAACAAACCAACAAGACAACAAACCAACAAACCAACAAACCAACAAACCAACAAACCAACAAACCAACAAACCAACAAACCAACAAGCCAACAAGCCAACAAGCCAACAAACCAACAAACCAACAAGCCAACAAACCAACAAACCAACAAGCCAACAAGCCAACAAACCAACAAACCAACAAACCAACAAGCCAACAAACCAACAAGCCAACAAACCAACAAACCAACAAACCAACATGCCAACAAACCAACAAACTAAGTAACCAACAAGCCAACAAACCAACAAACCAACAAGCCAACAAGCCAACAAACCAACAAACCAACAAGACAACAAACCAACAAACCAACAAGCCAACAAACCAACAAACCAACAAACCAACATGCCAACAAACCAACAAACTAAGTAACCAACAAGCCAACAAACCAACAAACCAACAAGCCAACAAGCCAACAAACCAACAAACCAACAAGCCAACAAACCAACAAGCCAACAAACCAACAAACCAACAAACCAACATGCCAACAAACCAACAAACTAAGTAACCAACAAGCCAACAAACCAACAAACCAACAAGCCAACAAGCCAACAAACCAACAAACCAACAAACCAACAAGCCAACAAACCAACAAGCCAACAAACCAACAAACCAACAAACCAACATGCCAACAAACCAACAAACTAAGTAACCAACAAGCCAACAAACCAACAAACCAACAAGCCAACAAGCCAACAAACCAACAAACCAACAAGACAACAAACCAACAAACCAACAAGCCAACAAACCAACAAACCAACAAACCAACATGCCAACAAACCAACAAACTAAGTAACCAACAAGCCAACAAACCAACAAACCAACAAGCCAACAAGCCAACAAACCAACAAACCAACAAGACAACAAACCAACAAACCAACAAACCAACAAACCAACAAAACAACAAACCAACAAACCAACAAACCAACAAACCAACAAACCAACATGCCAACAAACCAACAAACTAAGTAACCAACAAGCCAACAAACCAACAAACCAACAAGCCAACAAGCCAACAAACCAACAAACCAACAAACCAACAAACCAACAAGCCAACAAACCAACAAGCCAACAAACCAACAAACCAACAAACCAACATGCCAACAAACCAACAAACTAAGTAACCAACAAACCAACAAACCAACAAGCCAACAAACCAACAAACCAACAAGCCAACAAACCAACAAGCCAACAAACCAACAAACCAACAAACCAACATGCCAACAAACCAACAAACTAAGTAACCAACAAGCCAACAAACCAACAAGCCAACAAACCAACAAGCCAACAAACCAACAAACCAACAAACCAACAAGCCAACAAACCAACAAACCAACATGCCAACAAACCAACAAACCAACAAGCCAACAAACCAACAAACCAACAAGCCAACAAACCAACAAACCAACAAACCAACATGCCAACAAACCAACAAACTAAGTAACCAACAAGCCAACAAACCAACAAACCAACAAACCAACATGCCAACAAACCAACAAACCAACAAGCCAACAAACCAACAAGCCAACAAACCAACAAGCCAACAAACCAACAAGCCAACAAACCAACAAACCAACAAACCAACATGCCAACAAACCAACAAACTAAGTAACCAACAAGCCAACAAACCAACAAACCAACAAGCCAACAAGCCAACAAACCAACAAACCAACAAGACAACAAACCAACAAACCAACAAGCCAACAAACCAACAAACCAACAAACCAACAAACCAACATGCCAACAAACCAACAAACTAAGTAACCAACAAGCCAACAAACCAACAAACCAACAAGCCAACAAGCCAACAAACCAACAAACCAACAAGCCAACAAACCAACAAGCCAACAAACCAACAAACCAACAAACCAACATGCCAACAAACCAACAAACTAAGTAACCAACAAGCCAACAAACCAACAAACCAACAAGCCAACAAGCCAACAAACCAACAAACCAACAAACCAACAAACCAACAAACCAACAAGCCAACAAACCAACAAGCCAACAAACCAACAAACCAACAAACCAACATGCCAACAAACCAACAAACTAAGTAACCAACAAGCCAACAAACCAACAAACCAACAAGCCAACAAGCCAACAAACCAACAAACCAACAAGCCAACAAACCAACAAGCCAACAAACCAACAAACCAACAAACCAACATGCCAACAAACTAACAAACTAAGTAACCAACAAGCCAACAAACCAACAAACCAACAAATCAAACAAGCCAACAAGCCAACAAACCAACAAACCAACAAACCAACAAACCAACAAACCAACAAACCAACAAACCAACATGCCAACAAACCAACAAACTAAGTAACCAACAAGCCAACAAACCAACAAGCCAACAAACCAACAAACCAACAAACCAACATGCCAACAAACCAACAAACTAAGTAACCAACAAGCCAACAAACCAACAAACCAACAAGCCAACAAGCCAACAAACCAACAAACCAACAAACCAACAAGCCAACAAACCAACAAACCAACATGCCAACAAACTAACAAACCAACAAACCAACATGCCAACAAACCAACAAACCAACAAACCAACAAGCCAACAAACCAACAAGCCAACAAACCAACAAACCAACAAACCAACAAGCCAACAAACCAACAAACCAACAAACCAACATGCCAACAAACCAACAAACTAAGTAACCAACAAGCCAACAAACCAACAAGCCAACAAACCAACAAACCAACAAACCAACATGCCAACAAACCAACAAACTAAGTAACCAACAAGCCAACAAACCAACAAACCAACAAGCCAACAAGCCAACAAACCAACAAACCAACAAACCAACAAGCCAACAAACCAACAAACCAACATGCCAACAAACTAACAAACCAACAAACCAACAAACCAACAAACTAACAAACCAACAAACCAACATGCCAACAAACCAACAAACCAACAAACCAACAAGCCAACAAACCAACAAGCCAACAAACCAACAAACCAACAAACCAACATGCCAACAAACCAACAAACTAAGTAACCAACAAGCCAACAAACCAACAAACCAACAAACCAACATGCCAACAAACCAACAAACCAACAAGCCAACAAACCAACAAGCCAACAAACCAACAAACCAACAAACCAACATGCCAACAAACCAACAAACCAACAAACCAACAAACCAACAAACCAACAAACCAACAAACCAACAAGCCAACAAACCAACAAACCAACAAACCAACATGCCAACAAACCAACAAACCAACAAACCAACAAACCAACAAACCAACAAACCAACAAACCAACAAACCAACAAACCAACAAGCCAACAAACCAACAAGCCAACAAACCAACAAACCAACAAACCAACATGCCAACAAACCAACAAACTAAGTAACCAACAAGCCAACAAACCAACAAACCAACAAACCAACAAGCCAACAAACCAACAAACCAACAAGCCAACAAACCAACAAACCAACAAGCCAACAAACCAACAAGCCAACAAACCAACAAACCAACAAACCAACATGCCAACAAACCAACAAACTAAGTAACCAACAAGCCAACAAACCAACAAGCCAACAAACCAACAAGCCAACAAACCAACAAACCAACAAACCAACAAGCCAACAAACCAACAAACCAACATGCCAACAAACCAACAAACTAAGTAACCAACAAGCCAACAAACCAACAAGCCAACAAACCAACAAACCAACAAACCAACATGCCAACAAACCAACAAACTAAGTAACCAACAAGCCAACAAACCAACAAGCCAACAAACCAACAAACCAACAAACCAACATGCCAACAAACCAACAAACTAAGTAACCAACAAGCCAACAAACCAACAAACCAACAAGCCAACAAACCAACAAACCAACAAACCAACAAGCCAACAAACCAACAAGCCAACAAACCAACAAACCAACAAACCAACATGCCAACAAACCAACAAACTAAGTAACCAACAAGCCAACAAACCAACAAACCAACAAGCCAACAAGCCAACAAACCAACAAACCAACAAGCCAACAAACCAACAAACCAACAAACCAACATGCCAACAAACCAACAAACTAAGTAACCAACAAGCCAACAAACCAACAAACCAACAAGCCAACAAACCAACAAACCAACAAACCAACATGCCAACAAACCAACAAACTAAGTAACCAACAAGCCAACAAACCAACAAACCAACAAGCCAACAAGCCAACAAACCAACAAACCAACAAACCAACAAGCCAACAAACCAACAAACCAACATGCCAACAAACCAACAAACTAAGTAACCAACAAGCCAACAAACCAACAAGCCAACAAACCAACAAACCAACAAGCCAACAAACCAACAAACCAACAAACCAACATGCCAACAAACCAACAAACTAAGTAACCAACAAGCCAACAAACCAACAAACCAACAAGCCAACAAGCCAACAAACCAACAAACCAACAAACCAACAAACCAACAAACCAACAAGCCAACAAACCAACAAGCCAACAAACCAACAAACCAACAAACCAACAAACCAACATGCCAACAAACCAACAAACTAAGTAACCAACAAGCCAACAAACCAACAAACCAACAAGCCAACAAGCCAACAAACCAACAAACCAACAAACCAACAAGCCAACAAACCAACAAGCCAACAAACCAACAAACCAACAAACCAACAAGCCAACAAACCAACAAACCAACAAACCAACAAACCAACAAGCCAACAAACCAACAAGCCAACAAACCAACAAACCAACAAACCAACATGCCAACAAACCAACAAACTAAGTAACCAACAAGCCAACAAACCAACAAACCAACAAGCCAACAAGCCAACAAACCAACAAACCAACAAGCCAACAAACCAACAAGCCAACAAACCAACAAACCAACAAACCAACATGCCAACATGCCAACAAACTAAGTAACCAACAAGCCAACAAACCAACAAACCAACAAGCCAACAAGCCAACAAACCAACAAACCAACAAACCAACAAGCCAACAAACCAACAAGCCAACAAACCAACAAACCAACAAACCAACAAACCAACAAACCAACAAACTAAGTAACCAACAAGCCAACAAACCAACAAACCAACAAGCCAACAAGCCAACAAACCAACAAACCAACAAGACAACAAACCAACAAGCCAACAAACCAACAAGACAACAAACCAACAAACCAACAAACCAACAAACCAACAAACCAACAAACCAACAAACCAACAAACCAACAAACCAACATGTTAACAAACCAACAAACCAACATGCCAACAAACCAACAAACCAACAAGCCAACAAACCAACAAGCCAACAAACCAACAAACCAACAAACCAACATGCCAACAAACCAACAAACTAAGTAACCAACAAGCCAACAAACCAACAAACCAACAAACCAACATGCCAACAAACCAACAAACCAACAAGCCAACAAACCAACAAGCCAACAAACCAACAAACCAACAAACCAACATGCCAACAAACCAACAAACCAACAAACCAACAAACCAACAAACCAACAAACCAACAAGCCAACAAACCAACAAACCAACAAACCAACATGCCAACAAACCAACAAACCAACAAACCAACAAACCAACAAACCAACAAACCAACAAACCAACAAACCAACAAACCAACAAGCCAACAAACCAACAAGCCAACAAACCAACAAACCAACAAACCAACATGCCAACAAACCAACAAACTAAGTAACCAACAAGCCAACAAACCAACAAACCAACAAACCAACAAGCCAACAAACCAACAAACCAACAAGCCAACAAACCAACAAACCAACAAGCCAACAAACCAACAAGCCAACAAACCAACAAACCAAACAAACCAACATGCCAACAAACCAACAAACTAAGTAACCAACAAGCCAACAAACCAACAAGCCAACAAACCAACAAGCCAACAAACCAACAAACCAACAAACCAACAAGCCAACAAACCAACAAACCAACATGCCAACAAACCAACAAACTAAGTAACCAACAAGCCAACAAACCAACAAGCCAACAAACCAACAAACCAACAAACCAACATGCCAACAAACCAACAAACTAAGTAACCAACAAGCCAACAAACCAACAAGCCAACAAACCAACAAACCAACAAACCAACATGCCAACAAACCAACAAACTAAGTAACCAACAAGCCAACAAACCAACAAGCCAACAAACCAACAAACCAACAAACCAACAAACCAACAAACCAACAAGCCAACAAACCAACAAACCAACAAGCCAACAAACCAACAAGCCAACAAACCAACAAACCAACAAACCAACATGCCAACAAACCAACAAACTAAGTAACCAACAAGCCAACAAACCAACAAACCAACAAGCCAACAAGCCAACAAACCAACAAACCAACAAACCAACAAGCCAACAAACCAACAAGCCAACAAACCAACAAACCAACAAACCAACAAGCCAACAAACCAACAAACCAACAAACCAACAAACCAACAAGCCAACAAACCAACAAGCCAACAAACCAACAAACCAACAAACCAACATGCCAACAAACCAACAAACTAAGTAACCAACAAGCCAACAAACCAACAAACCAACAAGCCAACAAGCCAACAAACCAACAAACCAACAAGCCAACAAACCAACAAGCCAACAAACCAACAAACCAACAAACCAACATGCCAACATGCCAACAAACTAAGTAACCAACAAGCCAACAAACCAACAAACCAACAAGCCAACAAGCCAACAAACCAACAAACCAACAAACCAACAAGCCAACAAACCAACAAGCCAACAAACCAACAAACCAACAAACCAACAAACCAACAAACCAACAAACTAAGTAACCAACAAGCCAACAAACCAACAAACCAACAAGCCAACAAGCCAACAAACCAACAAACCAACAAGACAACAAACCAACAAGCCAACAAACCAACAAGACAACAAACCAACAAACCAACAAACCAACAAACCAACAAACCAACAAACCAACAAACCAACAAACCAACAAACCAACATGCCAACAAACCAACAAGCCAACAAGCCAACAAACCAACAAACCAACAAGCCAACAAACCAACAAGCCAACAAACCAACAAACCAACAAACCAACATGCCAACAAACCAACAAACTAAGTAACCAACAAGCCAACAAACCAACAAACCAACAAACCAACATGCCAACAAACCAACAAACCAACAAGCCAACAAACCAACAAGCCAGCAAACCAACAAACCAACAAACCAACATGCCAACAAACCAACAAACCAACAAACCAACAAACCAACAAACCAACAAACCAACAAGCCAACAAACCAACAAACCAACAAACCAACATGCCAACAAACCAACAAACCAACAAACCAACAAACCAACAAACCAACAAACCAACAAACCAACAAACCAACAAACCAACAAGCCAACAAACCAACAAGCCAACAAACCAACAAACCAACAAACCAACATGCCAACAAACCAACAAACTAAGTAACCAACAAGCCAACAAACCAACAAACCAACAAACCAACAAGCCAACAAACCAACAAACCAACAAGCCAACAAACCAACAAACCAACAAGCCAACAAACCAACAAGCCAACAAACCAACAAACCAACAAACCAACATGCCAACAAACCAACAAACTAAGTAACCAACAAGCCAACAAACCAACAAGCCAACAAACCAACAAGCCAACAAACCAACAAACCAACAAACCAACAAGCCAACAAACCAACAAACCAACATGCCAACAAACCAACAAACTAAGTAACCAACAAGCCAACAAACCAACAAGCCAACAAACCAACAAACCAACAAACCAACATGCCAACAAACCAACAAACTAAGTAACCAACAAGCCAACAAACCAACAAGCCAACAAACCAACAAACCAACAAACCAACATGCCAACAAACCAACAAACTAAGTAACCAACAAGCCAACAAACCAACAAACCAACAAGCCAACAAACCAACAAACCAACAAACCAACAAGCCAACAAACCAACAAGCCAACAAACCAACAAACCAACAAACCAACATGCCAACAAACCAACAAACTAAGTAACCAACAAGCCAACAAACCAACAAACCAACAAGCCAACAAGCCAACAAACCAACAAACCAACAAGACAACAAACCAACAAACCAACAAACCAACAAGCCAACAAACCAACAAACCAACAAACCAACAAGCCAACAAACCAACAAGCCAACAAACCAACAAACCAACATGCCAACAAACCAACAAACTAAGTAACCAACAAGCCAACAAACCAACAAACCAACAAGCCAACAAGCCAACAAACCAACAAACCAACAAACCAACAAGCCAACAAACTAAGTAACCAACAAACCAACAAACCAACAAACCAACAAACTAAGTAACCAACAAGCCAACAAACCAACAAACCAACAAGCCAACAAACCAACAAACCAACAAGCCAACAAGCCAACAAACCAACAAGCCAACAAGCCAACAAACCAACAAGCCAACAAACCAACAAACCAACATGCCAACAAACCAACAAACTAAGTAACCAACAAGCCAACAAACCAACAAACCAACAAGCCAACAAGCCAACAAACCAACAAACCAACAAACCAACAAGCCAACAAACCAACAAGCCAACAAACCAACAAGCCAACAAACCAACAAGCCAACAAACCAACAAACCAACAAACCAACATGCCAACAAACCAACAAGCCAACAAACCAACAAGCCAACAAACCAACAAACCAACAAACCAACATGCCAACAAACCAACAAACTAAGTAACCAACAAGCCAACAAACCAACAAACCAACAAGCCAACAAGCCAACAAACCAACAAACCAACAAGACAACAAACCAACAAACCAACAAGCCAACAAACCAACAAACCAACAAACCAACATGCCAACAAACCAACAAACTAAGTAACCAACAAGCCAACAAACCAACAAACCAACAAGCCAACAAGCCAACAAACCAACAAACCAACAAGCCAACAAACCAACAAGCCAACAAACCAACAAACCAACAAACCAACATGCCAACAAACCAACAAACTAAGTAACCAACAAGCCAACAAACCAACAAGCCAACAAACCAACAAACCAACAAACCAACAAACCAACAAACCAACAAGCCAACAAACCAACAAACCAACAAGCCAACAAACCAACAAGCCAACAAACCAACAAACCAACAAACCAACATGCCAACAAACCAACAAACTAAGTAACCAACAAGCCAACAAACCAACAAACCAACAAGCCAACAAGCCAACAAACCAACAAACCAACAAACCAACAAGCCAACAAACCAACAAGCCAACAAACCAACAAACCAACAAACCAACAAGCCAACAAACCAACAAACCAACAAACCAACAAACCAACAAGCCAACAAACCAACAAGCCAACAAACCAACAAACCAACAAACCAACATGCCAACAAACCAACAAACTAAGTAACCAACAAGCCAACAAACCAACAAACCAACAAGCCAACAAGCCAACAAACCAACAAACCAACAAGCCAACAAACCAACAAGCCAACAAACCAACAAACCAACAAACCAACATGCCAACAAACCAACAAACTAAGTAACCAACAAGCCAACAAACCAACAAACCAACAAGCCAACAAGCCAACAAACCAACAAACCAACAAACCAACAAGCCAACAAACCAACAAGCCAACAAACCAACAAACCAACAAACCAACATGCCAACAAACCAACAAACTAAGTAACCAACAAGCCAACAAACCAACAAACCAACAAGCCAACAAGCCAACAAACCAACAAACCAACAAGACAACAAACCAACAAGCCAACAAACCAACAAGACAACAAACCAACAAACCAACAAACCAACAAACCAACAAACCAACAAACCAACAAACCAACAAACCAACAAACCAACATGCCAACAAACCAACAAACCAACATGCCAACAAACCAACAAACTAAGTAACCAACAAGCCAACAAACCAACAAGCCAACAAGACAACAAACCAACAAACCAACAAACCAACAAACCAACAAACCAACAAACCAACAAACCAACAAACCAACAAGCCAACAAACCAACAAGCCAACAAACCAACAAGCCAACAAGCCAACAAACCAACAAACCAACAAGCCAACAAACCAACATGCCAACAAACCAACAAACTAAGTAACCAACAAGCCAACAAACCAACAAACCAACAAGCCAACAAGCCAACAAACCAACAAACCAACAAGACAACAAACCAACAAACCAACAAACCAACAAACCAACAAACCAACAAACCAACAAACCAACAAACCAACAAACCAACAAACCAACATGCCAACAAACCAACAAACTAAGTAACCAACAAGCCAACAAACCAACAAGCCAACAAACCAACAAACCAACAAACCAACATGCCAACAAACGAACAAACTAAGTAACCAACAAGCCAACAAACCAACAAACCAACAAGCCAACAAGCCAACAAACCAACAAACCAACAAACCAACAAGCCAACAAACCAACAAGCCAACAAACCAACAAACCAACAAACCAACAAGCCAACAAACCAACAAACCAACAAACCAACAAGCCAACAAACCAACAAGCCAACAAACCAACAAACCAACAAACCAACATGCCAACAAACCAACAAACTAAGTAACCAACAAGCCAACAAACCAACAAACCAACAAGCCAACAAACCAACAAACCAACAAACCAACATGCCAACAAACCAACAAACTAAGTAACCAACAAGCCAACAAACCAACAAACCAACAAGCCAACAAGCCAACAAACCAACAAACCAACAAACCAACAAACCAACAAACCAACAAACCAACAAACCAACAAGCCAACAAACCAACAAGCCAACAAACCAACAAGCCAACAAGCCAACAAACCAACAAACCAACAAGCCAACAAACCAACATGCCAACAAACCAACAAACTAAGTAACCAACAAGCCAACAAACCAACAAACCAACAAGCCAACAAGCCAACAAACCAACAAACCAACAAGACAACAAACCAACAAACCAACAAACCAACAAACCAACAAACCAACAAACCAACAAACCAACAAACCAACAAACCAACATGCCAACAAACCAACAAACTAAGTAACCAACAAGCCAACAAACCAACAAGCCAACAAACCAACAAACCAACAAACCAACATGCCAACAAACCAACAAACTAAGTAACCAACAAGCCAACAAACCAACAAACCAACAAGCCAACAAGCCAACAAACCAACAAACCAACAAACCAACAAGCCAACAAACCAACAAGCCAACAAACCAACAAACCAACAAACCAACAAGCCAACAAACCAACAAACCAACAAACCAACAAGCCAACAAACCAACAAGCCAACAAACCAACAAACCAACAAACCAACATGCCAACAAACCAACAAACTAAGTAACCAACAAGCCAACAAACCAACAAACCAACAAGCCAACAAACCAACAAACCAACAAACCAACATGCCAACAAACCAACAAACTAAGTAACCAACAAGCCAACAAACCAACAAACCAACAAGCCAACAAGCCAACAAACCAACAAACCAACAAACCAACAAGCCAACAAACCAACAAGCCAACAAACCAACAAACCAACAAACCAACATGCCAACAAACCAACAAACTAAGTAACCAACAAGCCAACAAACCAACAAACCAACAAGCCAACAAGCCAACAAACCAACAAACCAACAAACCAACAAGCCAACAAACCAACAAGCCAACAAACCAACAAGCCAACAAACCAACAAGCCAACAAACCAACAAGCCAAGAAACCAACAAACCAACAAACCAACATGCCAACAAACCAACAAACTAAGTAACCAACAAGCCAACAAACCAACAAACCAACAAGCCAACAAGCCAACAAACCAACAAACCAACAAACCAACAAACCAACATGCCAACAAACCAACAAACTAAGTAACCAACAAGCCAACAAACCAACAAGCCAACAAACCAACAAACCAACAAACCAACAAACCAACAAACCAACAAGCCAACAAACCAACAAACCAACAAGCCAACAAACCAACAAGCCAACAAACCAACAAACCAACAAACCAACATGCCAACAAACCAACAAACTAAGTAACCAACAAGCCAACAAACCAACAAACCAACAAGCCAACAAGCCAACAAACCAACAAACCAACAAACCAACAAGCCAACAAACCAACAAGCCAACAAACCAACAAACCAACAAACCAACAAGCCAACAAACCAACAAACCAACAAACCAACAAACCAACAAGCCAACAAACCAACAAGCCAACAAACCAACAAACCAACAAACCAACATGCCAACAAACCAACAAACTAAGTAACCAACAAGCCAACAAACCAACAAACCAACAAGCCAACAAGCCAACAAACCAACAAACCAACAAGCCAACAAACCAACAAGCCAACAAACCAACAAACCAACAAACCAACAAACCAACATGCCAACAAACCAACAAACTAAGTAACCAACAAGCCAACAAACCAACAAGCCAACAAACCAACAAACCAACAAACCAACATGCCAACAAACCAACAAACTAAGTAACCAACAAGCCAACAAACCAACAAACCAACAAGCCAACAAGCCAACAAACCAACAAACCAACAAGACAATAAACCAACAAACCAACAAACCAACAAACCAACAAACCAACAAACCAACAAACCAACAAACCAACAAACCAACATGCCAACAAACCAACAAACTAAGTAACCAACAAGCCAACAAACCAACAAGCCAACAAACCAACAAACCAACAAACCAACAAGCCAACAAGCCAACAAACCAACAAACCAACAAACCAACAAGCCAACAAGCCAACAAGCCAACAAACCAACAAACCAACAAACCAACAAGCCAACAAACCAACAAGCCAACAAACCAACAAACCAACAAACCAACATGCCAACAAACCAACAAACTAAGTAACCAACAAACCAACAAACCAACAAACCAACAAACCAACAAGCCAACAAACCAACAAGCCAACAAACCAACAAACCAACAAACCAACATGCCAACAAACCAACAAACTAAGTAACCAACAAGCCAACAAACCAACAAACCAACAAGCCAACAAGCCAACAAACCAACAAACCAACAAACCAACAAGCCAACAAACCAACAAACCAACAAGACAACAAACCAACAAACCAACAAACCAACATGCCAACAAACCAACAAACCAACATGCCAACAAACCAACAAACTAAGTAACCAACAAGCCAACAAACCAACAAACCAACAAGCCAACAAGCCAACAAACCAACAAACCAACAAGACAACAAACCAACAAACCAACAAACCAACAAACCAACAAACCAACAAACCAACAAACCAACAAACCAACAAACCAACATGCCAACAAACCAACAAACTAAGTAACCAACAAACCAACAAACCAACAAGCCAACAAGCCAACAAACCAACAAACCAACAAGCCAACAAGCCAACAAACCAACAAACCAACAAACCAACAAGCCAACAAGCCAACAAGCCAACAAACCAACAAACCAACAAACCAACAAGCCAACAAACCAACAAGCCAACAAACCAACAAACCAACAAACCAACATGCCAACAAACCAACAAACTAAGTAACCAACAAGCCAACAAACCAACAAACCAACAAGCCAACAAACCAACAAACCAACAAACCAACATGCCAACAAACCAACAAACTAAGTAACCAACAAGCCAACAAACCAACAAACCAACAAGCCAACAAGCCAACAAACCAACAAACCAACAAGCCAACAAACCAACAAGCCAACAAACCAACAAACCAACAAACCAACATGCCAACAAACCAACAAACTAAGTAACCAACAAGCCAACAAACCAACAAACCAACAAGCCAACAAGCCAACAAACCAACAAACCAACAAACCAACAAGCCAACAAACCAACAAGCCAACAAACCAACAAACCAACAAACCAACATGCCAACAAACCAACAAACTAAGTAACCAACAAGCCAACAAACCAACAAACCAACAAGCCAACAAACCAACAAACCAACAAGCCAACAAGCCAACAAACCAACAAACCAACAAGACAACAAACCAACAAACCAACAAACCAACAAACCAACAAACCAACAAACCAACAAACCAACAAACCAACAAACCAACATGCCAACAAACCAACAAACTAAGTAACCAACAAGCCAACAAACCAACAAACCAACAAGCCAACAAGCCAACAAACCAACAAACCAACAAACCAACAAGCCAACAAACCAACAAGCCAACAAACCAACAAACCAACAAACCAACATGCCAACAAACCAACAAACCAACATGCCAACAAACCAACAAACTAAGTAACCAACAAGCCAACAAACCAACAAACCAACAAGCCAACAAGCCAACAAACCAACAAACCAACAAGACAACAAACCAACAAACCAACAAACCAACAAACCAACAAACCAACAAACCAACAAACCAACAAACCAACAAACCAACATGCCAACAAACCAACAAACTAAGTAACCAACAAGCCAACAAACCAACAAGCCAACAAACCAACAAGCCAACAAACCAACATGCCAACAAACCAACAAACTAAGTAACCAACAAGCCAACAAACCAACAAACCAACAAACCAACAAACCAACAAGCCAACAAACCAACAAGCCAACAAACCAACAAGACAACAAACCAACAAACCAACAAACCAACAAACCAACAAACCAACATGCCAACAAACCAACAAGCCAACAAACCAACAAACCAACAAACCAACATGCCAACAAACCAACAAACTAAGTAACCAACAAGCCAACAAACCAACAAACCAACAAGCCAACAAGCCAACAAACCAACAAACCAACAAACCAACAAGCCAACAAACCAACAAGCCAACAAACCAACAAGCCAACAAACCAACAAACCAACAAACCAACATGCCAACAAACCAACAAACTAAGTAACCAACAAGCCAACAAGCCAACAAACCAACAAACCAACAAACCAACAAACCAACAAACCAACAAGCCAACAAACCAACAAGCCAACAAACCAACAAACCAACAAACCAACATGCCAACAAACCAACAAACTAAGTAACCAACAAGCCAACAAACCAACAAACCAACAAGCCAACAAGCCAACAAACCAACAAACCAACAAACCAACAAGCCAACAAACCAACAAACCAACAAGACAACAAACCAACAAACCAACAAACCAACATGCCAACAAACCAACAAACCAACATGCCAACAAACCAACAAACTAAGTAACCAACAAGCCAACAAACCAACAAACCAACAAGCCAACAAGCCAACAAACCAACAAACCAACAAGACAACAAACCAACAAACCAACAAACCAACAAACCAACAAACCAACAAACCAACAAACCAACAAACCAACAAACCAACATGCCAACAAACCAACAAACTAAGTAACCAACAAGCCAACAAACCAACAAGCCAACAAACCAACAAACCAACAAACCAACATGCCAACAAACCAACAAACTAAGTAACCAACAAGCCAACAAACCAACAAACCAACAAGCCAACAAACCAACAAACCAACAAACCAACATGCCAACAAACCAACAAACTAAGTAACCAACAAGCCAACAAACCAACAAACCAACAAGCCAACAAGCCAACAAACCAACAAACCAACAAACCAACAAGCCAACAAACCAACAAGCCAACAAACCAACATGCCAACAAACCAACAAACTAAGTAACCAACAAACCAACAAGCCAACAAACCAACAAACCAACAAGCCAACAAGCCAACAAACCAACAAACCAACAAGCCAACAAACCAACAAGCCAACAAACCAACAAACCAACAAACCAACATGCCAACAAACCAACAAACCAACAAACCAACAAACCAACAAACCAACAAACCAACATGCCAACAAACCAACAAACTAAGTAACCAACAAGCCAACAAACCAACAAACCAACAAGCCAACAAGCCAACAAACCAACAAACCAACAAACCAACAAACCAACAAGCCAACAAACCAACAAGCCAACAAACCAACAAACCAACAAACCAACATGCCAACAAACCAACAAACTAAGTAACCAACAAGCCAACAAACCAACAAACCAACAAGCCAACAAGCCAACAAACCAACAAACCAACAAGCCAACAAACCAACAAGCCAACAAACCAACAAACCAACAAACCAACATGCCAACAAACCAACAAACTAAGTAACCAACAAGCCAACAAACCAACAAACCAACAAACCAACATGCCAACAAACCAACAAACCAACAAGCCAACAAACCAACAAGCCAACAAACCAACAAACCAACAAACCAACATGCCAACAAACCAACAAACCAACAAACCAACAAACCAACAAACCAACAAACCAACAAGCCAACAAACCAACAAACCAACAAACCAACATGCCAACAAACCAACAAACCAACAAACCAACAAACCAACAAACCAACAAACCAACAAACCAACAAACCAACAAACCAACAAGCCAACAAACCAACAAGCCAACAAACCAACAAACCAACAAACCAACATGCCAACAAACCAACAAACTAAGTAACCAACAAGCCAACAAACCAACAAACCAACAAACCAACAAGCCAACAAACCAACAAACCAACAAGCCAACAAACCAACAAACCAACAAGCCAACAAACCAACAAGCCAACAAACCAACAAACCAACAAACCAACATGCCAACAAACCAACAAACTAAGTAACCAACAAGCCAACAAACCAACAAGCCAACAAACCAACAAGCCAACAAACCAACAAACCAACAAACCAACAAGCCAACAAACCAACAAACCAACATGCCAACAAACCAACAAACTAAGTAACCAACAAGCCAACAAACCAACAAGCCAACAAACCAACAAACCAACAAACCAACATGCCAACAAACCAACAAACTAAGTAACCAACAAGCCAACAAACCAACAAGCCAACAAACCAACAAACCAACAAACCAACATGCCAACAAACCAACAAACTAAGTAACCAACAAGCCAACAAACCAACAAACCAACAAGCCAACAAACCAACAAACCAACAAACCAACAAGCCAACAAACCAACAAGCCAACAAACCAACAAACCAACAAACCAACATGCCAACAAACCAACAAACTAAGTAACCAACAAGCCAACAAACCAACAAACCAACAAGCCAACAAGCCAACAAACCAACAAACCAACAAGACAACAAACCAACAAACCAACAAACCAACAAGCCAACAAACCAACAAACCAACAAACCAACAAGCCAACAAACCAACAAGCCAACAAACCAACAAACCAACATGCCAACAAACCAACAAACTAAGTAACCAACAAGCCAACAAACCAACAAACCAACAAGCCAACAAGCCAACAAACCAACAAACCAACAAACCAACAAGCCAACAAACTAAGTAACCAACAAGCCAACAAACCAACAAACCAACAAACTAAGTAACCAACAAGCCAACAAACCAACAAACCAACAAGCCAACAAACCAACAAACCAACAAGCCAACAAGCCAACAAACCAACAAGCCAACAAGCCAACAAACCAACAAGCCAACAAACCAACAAACCAACATGCCAACAAACCAACAAACTAAGTAACCAACAAGCCAACAAACCAACAAACCAACAAGCCAACAAGCCAACAAACCAACAAACCAACAAACCAACAAGCCAACAAACCAACAAGCCAACAAACCAACAAGCCAACAAACCAACAAGCCAACAAACCAACAAACCAACAAACCAACATGCCAACAAACCAACAAGCCAACAAACCAACAAGCCAACAAACCAACAAACCAACAAACCAACATGCCAACAAACCAACAAACTAAGTAACCAACAAGCCAACAAACCAACAAACCAACAAGCCAACAAGCCAACAAACCAACAAACCAACAAGACAACAAACCAACAAACCAACAAGCCAACAAACCAACAAACCAACAAACCAACATGCCAACAAACCAACAAACTAAGTAACCAACAAGCCAACAAACCAACAAACCAACAAGCCAACAAGCCAACAAACCAACAAACCAACAAGCCAACAAACCAACAAGCCAACAAACCAACAAACCAACAAACCAACATGCCAACAAACCAACAAACTAAGTAACCAACAAGCCAACAAACCAACAAGCCAACAAACCAACAAACCAACAAACCAACAAACCAACAAACCAACAAGCCAACAAACCAACAAACCAACAAGCCAACAAACCAACAAGCCAACAAACCAACAAACCAACAAACCAACATGCCAACAAACCAACAAACTAAGTAACCAACAAGCCAACAAACCAACAAACCAACAAGCCAACAAGCCAACAAACCAACAAACCAACAAACCAACAAGCCAACAAACCAACAAGCCAACAAACCAACAAACCAACAAACCAACAAGCCAACAAACCAACAAACCAACAAACCAACAAACCAACAAGCCAACAAACCAACAAGCCAACAAACCAACAAACCAACAAACCAACATGCCAACAAACCAACAAACTAAGTAACCAACAAGCCAACAAACCAACAAACCAACAAGCCAACAAGCCAACAAACCAACAAACCAACAAGCCAACAAACCAACAAGCCAACAAACCAACAAACCAACAAACCAACATGCCAACATGCCAACAAACTAAGTAACCAACAAGCCAACAAACCAACAAACCAACAAGCCAACAAGCCAACAAACCAACAAACCAACAAACCAACAAGCCAACAAACCAACAAGCCAACAAACCAACAAACCAACAAACCAACAAACCAACAAACCAACAAACTAAGTAACCAACAAGCCAACAAACCAACAAACCAACAAGCCAACAAGCCAACAAACCAACAAACCAACAAGACAACAAACCAACAAGCCAACAAACCAACAAGACAACAAACCAACAAACCAACAAACCAACAAACCAACAAACCAACAAACCAACAAACCAACAAACCAACAAACCAACATGCCAACAAACCAACAAACCAACATGCCAACAAACCAACAAACCAACAAGCCAACAAACCAACAAGCCAACAAACCAACAAACCAACAAACCAACATGCCAACAAACCAACAAACTAAGTAACCAACAAGCCAACAAACCAACAAACCAACAAACCAACATGCCAACAAACCAACAAACCAACAAGCCAACAAACCAACAAGCCAACAAACCAACAAACCAACAAACCAACATGCCAACAAACCAACAAACCAACAAACCAACAAACCAACAAACCAACAAACCAACAAGCCAACAAACCAACAAACCAACAAACCAACATGCCAACAAACCAACAAACCAACAAACCAACAAACCAACAAACCAACAAACCAACAAACCAACAAACCAACAAACCAACAAGCCAACAAACCAACAAGCCAACAAACCAACAAACCAACAAACCAACATGCCAACAAACCAACAAACTAAGTAACCAACAAGCCAACAAACCAACAAACCAACAAACCAACAAGCCAACAAACCAACAAACCAACAAGCCAACAAACCAACAAACCAACAAGCCAACAAACCAACAAGCCAACAAACCAACAAACCAACAAACCAACATGCCAACAAACCAACAAACTAAGTAACCAACAAGCCAACAAACCAACAAGCCAACAAACCAACAAGCCAACAAACCAACAAACCAACAAACCAACAAGCCAACAAACCAACAAACCAACATGCCAACAAACCAACAAACTAAGTAACCAACAAGCCAACAAACCAACAAGCCAACAAACCAACAAACCAACAAACCAACATGCCAACAAACCAACAAACTAAGTAACCAACAAGCCAACAAACCAACAAGCCAACAAACCAACAAACCAACAAACCAACATGCCAACAAACCAACAAACTAAGTAACCAACAAGCCAACAAACCAACAAACCAACAAGCCAACAAACCAACAAACCAACAAACCAACAAGCCAACAAACCAACAAGCCAACAAACCAACAAACCAACAAACCAACATGCCAACAAACCAACAAACTAAGTAACCAACAAGCCAACAAACCAACAAACCAACAAGCCAACAAGCCAACAAACCAACAAACCAACAAGCCAACAAACCAACAAGCCAACAAACCAACAAACCAACAAACCAACATGCCAACAAACCAACAAACTAAGTAACCAACAAGCCAACAAACCAACAAACCAACAAGCCAACAAGCCAACAAACCAACAAACCAACAAACCAACAAGCCAACAAACCAACAAGCCAACAAACCAACAAACCAACAAACCAACATGCCAACAAACCAACAAACTAAGTAACCAACAAGCCAACAAGCCAACAAGCCAACAAACCAACAAACCAACAAGCCAACAAACCAACAAGCCAACAAACCAACAAACCAACAAACCAACATGCCAACATGCCAACAAACTAAGTAACCAACAAGCCAACAAACCAACAAACCAACAAGCCAACAAGCCAACAAACCAACAAACCAACAAGACAACAAACCAACAAACCAACAAACCAACAAACCAACAAACCAACAAACCAACAAACCAACAAGCCAACAAACCAACAAGCCAACAAACCAACAAACCAACAAACCAACATGCCAACAAACCAACAAACTAAGTAACCAACAAGCCAACAAACCAACAAACCAACAAGCCAACAAACCAACAAACCAACAAGCCAACAAGCCAACAAACCAACAAACCAACAAGCCAACAAACCAACAAGCCAACAAACCAACAAACCAACAAACCAACATGCCAACAAACCAACAAACTAAGTAACCAACAAGCCAACAAACCAACAAACCAACAAACCAACATGCCAACAAACCAACAAACTAAGTAACCAACAAGCCAACAAACCAACAAACCAACAAGCCAACAAGCCAACAAACCAACAAACCAACAAGCCAACAAACCAACAAGCCAACAAACCAACAAACCAACAAACCAACATGCCAACAAACCAACAAACTAAGTAACCAACAAGCCAACAAACCAACAAGCCAACAAACCAACATGCCAACAAACCAACAAACTAAGTAACCAACAAGCCAACAAACCAACAAACCAACAAGCCAACAAGCCAACAAACCAACAAACCAACAAGACAACAAACCAACAAACCAACAAACCAACAAACCAACAAACCAACAAACCAACAAACCAACAAACCAACAAGCCAACAAGCCAACAAGCCAACAAACCAACAAACCAACAAGCCAACAAACCAACAAGCCAACAAACCAACAAACCAACAAACCAACAAACCAACATGCCAACAAACCAACAAACTAAGTAACCAACAAGCCAACAAACCAACAAACCAACAAGCCAACAAGCCAACAAACCAACAAACCAACAAACCAACAAGCCAACAAACCAACAAGCCAACAAACCAACAGGACAACAAACCAACAAACCAACAAACCAACAAACCAACATGCCAACAAACCAACAAACTAAGTAACCAACAAGCCAACAAACCAACAAACCAACAAGCCAACAAGCCAACAAACCAACAAACCAACAAACCAACAAGCCAACAAACCAACAAGCCAACAAACCAACAAACCAACAAACCAACATGCCAACAAACCAACAAACTAAGTAACCAACAAGCCAACAAACCAACAAACCAACAAGCCAACAAGCCAACAAACCAACAAACCAACAAGACAACAAACCAACAAACCAACAAACCAACAAACCAACAAACCAACAAACCAACAAACCAACAAACCAACAAACCAACAAACCAACAAGCCAACAAACCAACAAGCCAACAAACCAACAAACCAACATGCCAACAAACCAACAAACTAAGTAACCAACAAGCCAACAAACCAACAAACCAACAAACCAACATGCCAACAAACCAACAAACTAAGTAACCAACAAGCCAACAAACCAACAAACCAACAAGCCAACAAGCCAACAAACCAACAAACCAACATGCCAACAAACCAACAAACTAAGTAACCAACAAGCCAACAAACCAACAAGCCAACAAACCAACAAACCAACAAACCAACAAGCCAACAAACCAACAAACCAACAAACCAACAAGCCAACAAACCAACAAGCCAACAAACCAACAAACCAACAAACCAACATGCCAACAAACCAACAAACTAAGTAACCAACAAGCCAACAAACCAACAAACCAACAAACCAACATGCCAACAAACCAACAAACTAAGTAACCAACAAGCCAACAAACCAACAAACTAAGTAACCAACAAGCCAACAAACCAACAAGCCAACAAACCAACAAGCCAACAAACCAACAAACCAACAAACCAACAAGCCAACAAACCAACAAACCAACATGCCAACAAACCAACAAACTAAGTAACCAACAAGCCAACAAACCAACAAGCCAACAAACCAACAAACCAACAAACCAACATGCCAACAAACCAACAAACTAAGTAACCAACAAGCCAACAAACCAACAAGCCAACAAACCAACAAACCAACAAACCAACATGCCAACAAACCAACAAACTAAGTAACCAACAAGCCAACAAACCAACAAACCAACAAGCCAACAAACCAACAAACCAACAAACCAACAAGCCAACAAACCAACAAGCCAACAAACCAACAAACCAACAAACCAACATGCCAACAAACCAACAAACTAAGTAACCAACAAGCCAACAAACCAACAAACCAACAAGCCAACAAGCCAACAAACCAACAAACCAACAAGCCAACAAACCAACAAACCAACAAACCAACATGCCAACAAACCAACAAACTAAGTAACCAACAAGCCAACAAACCAACAAACCAACAAGCCAACAAACCAACAAACCAACAAACCAACATGCCAACAAACCAACAAACTAAGTAACCAACAAGCCAACAAACCAACAAACCAACAAGCCAACAAACCAACAAGCCAACAAACCAACAAACCAACAAGACAACAAACCAACAAACCAACAAACCAACAAACCAACAAACCAACAAACCAACAAACCAACAAACCAACAAACCAACAAACCAACAAGCCAACAAACCAACAAGCCAACAAACCAACAAACCAACAAACCAACATGCCAACAAACCAACAAACTAAGTAACCAACAAGCCAACAAACCAACAAACCAACAAACCAACATGCCAACAAACCAACAAACTAAGTAACCAACAAGCCAACAAACCAACAAACCAACAAACCAACATGCCAACAAACCAACAAACTAAGTAACCAACAAGCCAACAAACCAACAAACCAACAAGCCAACAAGCCAACAAACCAACAAACCAACAAACCAACAAGCCAACAAACCAACAAGCCAACAAACCAACAAACCAACAAACCAACATGCCAACAAACCAACAAACTAAGTAACCAACAAGCCAACAAACCAACAAGCCAACAAGCCAACAAACCAACAAACCAACAAACCAACAAGCCAACAAACCAACAAACCAACATGCCAACAAACCAACAAACTAAGTAACCAACAAGCCAACAAACCAACAAACCAACAAACCAACAAGCCAACAAGCCAACAAACCAACAAACCAACAAGACAACAAACCAACAAACCAACAAACCAACAAACCAACAAACCAACAAACCAACAAACCAACAAACCAACAAACCAACAAACCAACAAACCAACAAGCCAACAAACCAACAAGCCAACAAACCAACAAACCAACAAACCAACATGCCAACAAACCAACAAACTAAGTAACCAACAAGCCAACAAACCAACAAACCAACAAACCAACATGCCAACAAACCAACAAACTAAGTAACCAACAAGCCAACAAACCAACAAACCAACAAGCCAACAAGCCAACAACCAACAAACCAACATGCCAACAAACCAACAAACTAAGTAACCAACAAGCCAACAAACCAACAAGCCAACAAACCAACAAACCAACAAGCCAACAAGCCAACAAACCAACAAACCAACAAACCAACAAGCCAACAAACCAACAAGCCAACAAACCAACAAACCAACAAACCAACATGCCAACAAACCAACAAACTAAGTAACCAACAAGCCAACAAACCAACAAACCAACAAACCAACATGCCAACAAACCAACAAACTAAGTAACCAACAAGCCAACAAACCAACAAACTAAGTAACCAACAAGCCAACAAACCAACAAGCCAACAAACCAACAAGCCAACAAACCAACAAACCAACAAACCAACAAGCCAACAAACCAACAAACCAACATGCCAACAAACCAACAAACTAAGTAACCAACAAGCCAACAAACCAACAAGCCAACAAACCAACAAACCAACAAACCAACATGCCAACAAACCAACAAACTAAGTAACCAACAAGCCAACAAACCAACAAGCCAACAAACCAACAAACCAACAAACCAACATGCCAACAAACCAACAAACTAAGTAACCAACAAGCCAACAAACCAACAAACCAACAAGCCAACAAACCAACAAACCAACAAACCAACAAGCCAACAAACCAACAAGCCAACAAACCAACAAACCAACAAACCAACATGCCAACAAACCAACAAACTAAGTAACCAACAAGCCAACAAACCAACAAACCAACAAGCCAACAAGCCAACAAACCAACAAACCAACAAGCCAACAAACCAACAAACCAACAAACCAACATGCCAACAAACCAACAAACTAAGTAACCAACAAGCCAACAAACCAACAAACCAACAAGCCAACAAACCAACAAACCAACAAACCAACATGCCAACAAACCAACAAACTAAGTAACCAACAAGCCAACAAACCAACAAACCAACAAGCCAACAAGCCAACAAACCAACAAACCAACAAACCAACAAGCCAACAAACCAACAAACCAACATGCCAACAAGCCAACAAACCAACAAACCAACAAACCAACAAGCCAACAAACCAACAAGCCAACAAACCAACAAACCAACAAACCAACAAGCCAACAAACCAACAAGCCAACAAACCAACAAACCAACATGCCAACAAACCAACAAACTAAGTAACCAACAAGCCAACAAACCAACAAACCAACAAGCCAACAAGCCAACAAACCAACAAACCAACAAACCAACAAGCCAACAAACCAACAAGCCAACAAACCAACAAACCAACAAACCAACATGCCAACAAACCAACAAACTAAGTAACCAACAAGCCAACAAACCAACAAACCAACAAACCAACATGCCAACAAACCAACAAACTAAGTAACCAACAAGCCAACAAACCAACAAACTAAGTAACCAACAAGCCAACAAACCAACAAACCAACAAGCCAACAAACCAACAAGCCAACAAACCAACAAACCAACAAACCAACATGCCAACAAACCAACAAACTAAGTAACCAACAAGCCAACAAACCAACAAGCCAACAAACCAACATGCCAACAAACCAACAAACTAAGTAACCAACAAGCCAACAAACCAACAAACCAACAAGCCAACAAGCCAACAAACCAACAAACCAACAAGACAACAAACCAACAAACCAACAAACCAACAAACCAACAAACCAACAAACCAACAAACCAACAAACCAACAAGCCAACAAGCCAACAAGCCAACAAACCAACAAACCAACAAGCCAACAAACCAACAAGCCAACAAACCAACAAACCAACAAACCAACATGCCAACAAACCAACAAACTAAGTAACCAACAAGCCAACAAACCAACAAACCAACAAACCAACATGCCAACAAACCAACAAACTAAGTAACCAACAAGCCAACAAACCAACAAACCAACAAGCCAACAAGCCAACAAACCAACAAACCAACAAACCAACAAGCCAACAAACCAACAAGCCAACAAACCAACAAACCAACAAACCAACATGCCAACAAACCAACAAACTAAGTAACCAACAAGCCAACAAACCAACAAGCCAACAAGCCAACAAACCAACAAACCAACAAACCCACAAGCCAACAAACCAACAAACCAACATGCCAACAAACCAACAAACTAAGTAACCAACAAGCCAACAAACCAACAAACCAACAAGCCAACAAACCAACAAACCAACAAGCCAACAAGCCAACAAACCAACAAACCAACAAGCCAACAAACCAACAAGCCAACAAACCAACAAACCAACAAGCCAACAAACCAACAAACCAACAAGCCAACAAGCCAACAAACCAACAAACCAACAAACCAACAAGCCAACAAACCAACAAGCCAACAAACCAACAAGCCAACAAACCAACAAGCCAACAAACCAACAAACCAACAAACCAACATGCCAACAAACCAACAAACTAAGTAACCAACAAGCCAACAAACCAACAAACCAACATGCCAACAAACCAACAAACTAAGTAACCAACAAGCCAACAAACCAACAAACCAACAAGCCAACAAGCCAACAAACCAACAAACCAACAAACCAACAAGCCAACAAACCAACAAGCCAACAAACCAACAAACCAACAAACCAAAATGCCAACAAACCAACAAACTAAGTAACCAACAAACCAACAAACCAACATGCCAACAAACCAACAAACTAAGTAACCAACAAGCCAACAAACCAACAAACCAACAAGCCAACAAGCCAACAAACCAACAAACCAACAAACCAACAAGCCAACAAACCAACAAGCCAACAAACCAACAAACCAACAAACCAACATGCCAACAAACCAACAAACTAAGTAACCAACAAGCCAACAAACCAACAAACCAACAAGCCAACAAGCCAACAAACCAACAAACCAACAAGCCAACAAACCAACAAGCCAACAAACCAACAAACCAACAAACCAACATGCCAACAAACCAACAAACTAAGTAACCAACAAGCCAACAAACCAACAAACCAACAAGCCAACAAGCCAACAAACCAACAAACCAACAAACCAACAAGCCAACAAACCAACAAGCCAACAAACCAACAAACCAACAAACCAACATGCCAACAAACCAACAAACTAAGTAACCAACAAGCCAACAAACCAACAAACCAACAAGCCAACAAGCCAACAAGCCAACAAACCAACAAACCAACAAGACAACAAACCAACAAACCAACAAACCAACAAACCAACAAACCAACAAACCAACAAACCAACAAGCCAACAAACCAACAAGCCAACAAACCAACAAACCAACAAACCAACATGCCAACAAACCAACAAACCAACAAACCAACAAGCCAACAAACCAACAAACCAACAAGCCAACAAGCCAACAAACCAACAAACCAACAAGCCAACAAACCAACATGCCAACAAACCAACAAACTAAGTAACCAACAAGCCAACAAACCAACAAACCAACAAGCCAACAAACCAACAAACCAACAAGCCAACAAGCCAACAAACCAACAAACCAACAAGCCAACAAACCAACAAGCCAACAAACCAACAAACCAACAAACCAACATGCCAACAAACCAACAAACTAAGTAACCAACAAGCCAACAAACCAACAAACCAACAAGCCAACAAGCCAACAAACCAACAAACCAACAAACCAACAAGCCAACAAACCAACAAGCCAACAAACCAACAAGACAACAAACCAACAAACCAACAAACCAACAAACCAACAAACCAACAAACCAACAAACCAACAAACCAACAAACCAACATGCCAACAAACCAACAAACTAAGTAACCAACAAGCCAACAAACCAACAAACCAACAAGCCAACAAGCCAACAAACCAACAAACCAACAAGACAACAAACCAACAAACCAACAAACCAACAAACCAACAAGCCAACAAACCAACAAACCAACAAACCAACATGCCAACAAACCAACAAACTAAGTAACCAACAAGCCAACAAACCAACAAACCAACAAGCCAACAAACCAACAAACTAAGTAACCAACAAGCCAACAAACCAACAAACCAACAAGCCAACAAGCCAACAAACCAACAAACCAACAAGACAACAAACCAACAAACCAACAAACCAACAAGACAACAAACCAACAAACCAACAAACCAACAAACCAACAAACCAACAAACCAACAAACCAACAAACCAACAAACCAACATGCCAACAAACCAACAAACTAAGTAACCAACAAGCCAACAAACCAACAAGCCAACAAGCCAACAAGCCAACAAACCAACAAGCCAACAAGCCAACAAACCAACAAACCAACAAGCCAACAAACCAACAAACCAACAAACCAACATGCCAACAAACCAACAAACTAAGTAACCAACAAGCCAACAAACCAACAAACCAACAAGCCAACAAGCCAACAAACCTACAAACCAACAAACCAACAAGCCAACAAACCAACAAACCAACATGCCAACAAACCAACAAACTAAGTAACCAACAAGCCAACAAACCAACAAGCCAACAAACCAACAAACCAACAAACCAACATGCCAACAAACCAACAAACTAAGTAACCAACAAGCCAACAAACCAACAAACCAACAAGACAACAAACCAACAAACCAACAAACCAACAAACCAACATGCCAACAAACCAACAAACTAAGTAACCAACAAGCCAACAAACCAACAAACCAACAAGCCAACAAGCCAACAAACCAACAAACCAACAAACCAACAAACCAACAAGCCAACAAACCAACAAGCCAACAAACCAACAAACCAACATGCCAACAAACCAACAAACTAAGTAACCAACAAGCCAACAAACCAACAAACCAACAAGCCAACAAGCCAACAAACCAACAAACCAACAAGACAACAAACCAACAAACCAACAAACCAACAAACCAACAAACCAACAAACCAACAAACCAACAAGCCAACAAACCAACAAGCCAACAAACCAACAAACCAACAAACCAACATGCCAACAAACCAACAAACTAAGTAACCAACAAGCCAACAAACCAACAAACCAACAAGCCAACAAACCAACAAACCAACAAGCCAACAAGCCAACAAACCAACAAACCAACAAGCCAACAAACCAACAAGCCAACAAACCAACAAACCAACAAACCAACATGCCAACAAACCAACAAACTAAGTAACCAACAAGCCAACAAACCAACAAACCAACAAACCAACATGCCAACAAACCAACAAACTAAGTAACCAACAAGCCAACAAACCAACAAACCAACAAGCCAACAAGCCAACAAACCAACAAACCAACAAACCAACAAGCCAACAAACCAACAAGCCAACAAACCAACAAACCAACAAACCAACAAGCCAACAAACCAACAAGCCAACAAACCAACAAGACAACAAACCAACAAACCAACAAACCAACAAACCAACAAACCAACAAACCAACAAACCAACAAACCAACAAACCAACATGCCAACAAACCAACAAACTAAGTAACCAACAAGCCAACAAACCAACAAACCAACAAGCCAACAAGCCAACAAACCAACAAACCAACAAGACAACAAACCAACAAACCAACAAACCAACAAACCAACAAGCCAACAAACCAACAAACCAACAAACCAACATGCCAACAAACCAACAAACTAAGTAACCAACAAGCCAACAAACCAACAAACCAACAAGCCAACAAACCAACAAACCAACAAGCCAACAAACCAACAAGCCAACAAACCAACAAACCAACAAACCAACATGCCAACAAACCAACAAACTAAGTAACCAACAAGCCAACAAACCAACAAACCAACAAGCCAACAAGCCAACAAACCAACAAACCAACAAACCAACAAGCCAACAAACCAACAAGCCAACAAACCAACAAGACAACAAACCAACAAACCAACAAACCAACAAACCAACAAGCCAACAAACCAACAAACCAACAAACCAACATGCCAACAAACCAACAAACTAAGTAACCAACAAGCCAACAAACCAACAAACCAACAAGCCAACAAGCCAACAAACCAACAAACCAACAAACCAACAAGCCAACAAACCAACAAGCCAACAAACCAACAAACCAACAAACCAACAAGCCAACAAACCAACAAGCCAACAAACCAACAAACCAACAAACCAACATGCCAACAAACCAACAAACCAACATGCCAACAAACCAACAAACTAAGTAACCAACAAGCCAACAAACCAACAAACCAACAAGCCAACAAGCCAACAAACCAACAAACCAACAAGACAACAAACCAACAAACCAACAAACCAACAAACCAACAAACCAACAAACCAACAAACCAACAAACCAACAAACCAACATGCCAACAAACCAACAAACTAAGTAACCAACAAGCCAACAAACCAACAAGCCAACAAACCAACAAACCAACAAACCAACATGCCAACAAACCAACAAATTAAGTAACCAACAAGCCAACAAACCAACAAACCAACAAGCCAACAAACCAACAAACCAACAAGCCAACAAGCCAACAAACCAACAAACCAACAAGCCAACAAACCAACAAGCCAACAAACCAACAAACCAACAAACCAACATGCCAACAAACCAACAAACTAAGTAACCAACAAGCCAACAAACCAACAAACCAACAAGCCAACAAGCCAACAAACCAACAAACCAACAAACCAACAAGCCAACAAACCAACAAGCCAACAAACCAACAAGACAACAAACCAACAAACCAACAAACCAACAAACCAACAAACCAACAAACCAACAAACCAACAAACCAACAAACCAACATGCCAACAAACCAACAAACTAAGTAACCAACAAGCCAACAAACCAACAAACCAACAAGCCAACAAGCCAACAAACCAACAAACCAACAAGACAACAAACCAACAAACCAACAAACCAACAAACCAACAAGCCAACAAACCAACAAACCAACAAACCAACATGCCAACAAACCAACAAACTAAGTAACCAACAAGCCAACAAACCAACAAACCAACAAGCCAACAAACCAACAAACTAAGTAACCAACAAGCCAACAAACCAACAAACCAACAAGCCAACAAGCCAACAAACCAACAAACCAACAAGCCAACAAGCCAACAAACCAACAAACCAACAAGACAACAAACCAACAAACCAACAAACCAACAAACCAACAAACCAACAAACCAACAAACCAACAAACCAACAAACCAACATGCCAACAAACCAACAAACTAAGTAACCAACAAGCCAACAAACCAACAAGCCAACAAGCCAACAAGCCAACAAACCAACAAGCCAACAAGCCAACAAACCAACAAACCAACAAGCCAACAAACCAACAAACCAACAAACCAACATGCCAACAAACCAACAAACTAAGTAACCAACAAGCCAACAAACCAACAAACCAACAAGCCAACAAGCCAACAAACCAACAAACCAACAAACCAACAAGCCAACAAACCAACAAACCAACATGCCAACAAACCAACAAACTAAGTAACCAACAAGCCAACAAACCAACAAGCCAACAAACCAACAAACCAACAAACCAACAAACCAACAAGCCAACAAACCAACAAGCCAACAAACCAACAAACCAACAAACCAACATGCCAACAAACCAACAAACCAACAAACCAACAAACCAACAAACCAACAAGCCAACAAACCAACAAGCCAACAAACCAACAAACCAACAAGCCAACAAACCAACAAGCCAACAAACCAACAAACCAACAAACCAACATGCCAACAAACCAACAAACTAAGTAACCAACAAGCCAACAAACCAACAAACCAACAAGCCAACAAGCCAACAAACCAACAAACCAACAAACCAACAAGCCAACAAACCAACAAGCCAACAAACCAACAAACCAACAAACCAACATGCCAACAAACCAACAAACTAAGTAACCAACAAGCCAACAAACCAACAAACCAACAAGCCAACAAGCCAACAAACCAACAAACCAACAAGACAACAAACCAACAAACCAACAAACCAACATGCCAACATGCCAACAAACCAACAAACTAAGTAACCAACAAGCCAACAAACCAACAAGCCAACAAGCCAACAAACCAACAAACCAACAAGCCAACAAACCAACAAGCCAACAAACCAACAAACCAACAAACCAACATGCCAACAAACCAACAAACTAAGTAACCAACAAGCCAACAAACCAACAAACCAACAAACCAACAAACCAACAAGCCAACAAGCCAACAAACCAACAAGCCAACAAACCAACAAACCAACAAACCAACATGCCAACAAACCAACAAACTAAGTAACCAACAAGCCAACAAACCAACAAACCAACAAGCCAACAAGCCAACAAACCAACAAACCAACAAGCCAACAAACCAACAAGCCAACAAACCAACAAACCAACAAACCAACATGCCAACAAACCAACAAACTAAGTAACCAACAAGCCAACAAACCAACAAACCAACAAGCCAACAAGCCAACAAGCCAACAAACCAACAAACCAACAAACCAACAAGCCAACAAACCAACAAGCCAACAAACCAACAAACCAACAAACCAACAAGCCAACAAACCAACAAGCCAACAAACCAACAAACCAACAAACCAACAAACCAACAAACCAACAAACCAACAAACTAAGTAACCAACAAGCCAACAAGCCAACAAACCAACAAGCCAACAAACCAACAAACCAACATGCCAACAAACCAACAAACTAAGTAACCAACAAGCCAACAAACCAACAAACCAACAAGCCAACAAGCCAACAAACCAACAAGCCAACAAACCAACAAACCAACAAGCCAACAAACCAACAAACCAACAAACCAACATGCCAACAAACCAACAAACTAAGTAACCAACAAGCCAACAAACCAACAAACCAACAAGCCAACAAACCAACAAACTAAGTAACCAACAAGCCAACAAACCAACAAACCAACAAGCCAACAAGCCAACAAACCAACAAACCAACAAGCCAACAAGCCAACAAACCAACAAACCAACAAGACAACAAACCAACAAACCAACAAACCAACAAACCAACAAACCAACAAACCAACAAACCAACAAACCAACAAACCAACATGCCAACAAACCAACAAACTAAGTAACCAACAAGCCAACAAACCAACAAGCCAACAAGCCAACAAGCCAACAAACCAACAAGCCAACAAGCCAACAAACCAACAAACCAACAAGCCAACAAACCAACAAACCAACAAACCAACATGCCAACAAACCAACAAACTAAGTAACCAACAAGCCAACAAACCAACAAACCAACAAGCCAACAAGCCAACAAACCAACAAACCAACAAACCAACAAGCCAACAAACCAACAAACCAACATGCCAACAAACCAACAAACTAAGTAACCAACAAGCCAACAAACCAACAAGCCAACAAACCAACAAGCCAACAAACCAACAAACCAACAAGCCAACAAACCAACAAGCCAACAAACCAACAAACCAACAAACCAACATGCCAACAAACCAACAAACCAACAAACCAACAAACCAACAAACCAACAAGCCAACAAACCAACAAGCCAACAAACCAACAAACCAACAAGCCAACAAACCAACAAGCCAACAAACCAACAAACCAACAAACCAACATGCCAACAAACCAACAAACTAAGTAACCAACAAGCCAACAAACCAACAAACCAACAAGCCAACAAGCCAACAAACCAACAAACCAACAAACCAACAAGCCAACAAACCAACAAGCCAACAAACCAACAAACCAACAAACCAACATGCCAACAAACCAACAAACTAAGTAACCAACAAGCCAACAAACCAACAAACCAACAAGCCAACAAGCCAACAAACCAACAAACCAACAAGACAACAAACCAACAAACCAACAAACCAACATGCCAACATGCCAACAAACCAACAAACTAAGTAACCAACAAGCCAACAAACCAACAAGCCAACAAGCCAACAAACCAACAAACCAACAAGCCAACAAACCAACAAGCCAACAAACCAACAAACCAACAAACCAACATGCCAACAAACCAACAAACTAAGTAACCAACAAGCCAACAAACCAACAAACCAACAAACCAACAAACCAACAAGCCAACAAGCCAACAAACCAACAAGCCAACAAACCAACAAACCAACAAACCAACATGCCAACAAACCAACAAACTAAGTAACCAACAAGCCAACAAACCAACAAACCAACAAGCCAACAAGCCAACAAACCAACAAACCAACAAGCCAACAAACCAACAAGCCAACAAACCAACAAACCAACAAACCAACATGCCAACAAACCAACAAACTAAGTAACCAACAAGCCAACAAACCAACAAACCAACAAGCCAACAAGCCAACAAACCAACAAACCAACAAACCAACAAGCCAACAAACCAACAAGCCAACAAACCAACAAACCAACAAACCAACAAGCCAACAAACCAACAAGCCAACAAACCAACAAACCAACAAACCAACAAACCAACAAACCAACAAACCAACAAACTAAGTAACCAACAAGCCAACAAGCCAACAAACCAACAAGCCAACAAACCAACAAACCAACAAACCAACATGCCAACAAACCAACAAACTAAGTAACCAACAAGCCAACAAACCAACAAACCAACAAGCCAACAAGCCAACAAACCAACAAACCAACAAGCCAACAAACCAACAAGCCAACAAACCAACAAACCAACAAACCAACATGCCAACAAACCAACAAACTAAGTAACCAACAAGCCAACAAACCAACAAACCAACAAACCAACAAGCCAACAAGCCAACAAACCAACAAACCAACAAACCAACAAACCAACAAACCAACAAACCAACAAACCAACATGCCAACAAACCAACAAACTAAGTAACCAACAAGCCAACAAACCAACAAGCCAACAAACCAACAAACCAACAAACCAACATGCCAACAAACCAACAAACTAAGTAACCAACAAGCCAACAAACCAACAAACCAACAAGCCAACAAGCCAACAAACCAACAAACCAACAAACCAACAAGCCAACAAACCAACAAGCCAACAAACCAACAAACCAACAAACCAACATGCCAACAAACCAACAAACTAAGTAACCAACAAGCCAACAAACCAACAAACCAACAAGCCAACAAACCAACAAACCAACAAGCCAACAAGCCAACAAACCAACAAACCAACAAGCCAACAAACCAACAAACCAACAAGCCAACAAGCCAACAAACCAACAAACCAACAAGCCAACAAACCAACAAGCCAACAAACCAACAAACCAACAAACCAACATGCCAACAAACCAACAAACTAAGTAACCAACAAGCCAACAAACCAACAAACCAACAAGCCAACAAGCCAACAAACCAACAAACCAACAAACCAACAAACCAACAAGCCAACAAACCAACAAGCCAACAAACCAACAAACCAACAAACCAACATGCCAACAAACCAACAAACTAAGTAACCAACAAGCCAACAAACCAACAAACCAACAAGCCAACAAGCCAACAAGCCAACAAACCAACAAACCAACAAGACAACAAACCAACAAACCAACAAACCAACAAACCAACAAACCAACAAACCAACAAACCAACAAGCCAACAAACCAACAAGCCAACAAACCAACAAACCAACAAACCAACATGCCAACAAACCAACAAACCAACAAACCAACAAGCCAACAAACCAACAAACCAACAAGCCAACAAGCCAACAAACCAACAAACCAACAAGCCAACAAACCAACATGCCAACAAACCAACAAACTAAGTAACCAACAAGCCAACAAACCAACAAACCAACAAGCCAACAAGCCAACAAACCAACAAACCAACAAGACAACAAACCAACAAACCAACAAACCAACAAACCAACAAACCAACAAGCCAACAAACCAACAAACCAACAAACCAACATGCCAACAAACCAACAAACTAAGTAACCAACAAGCCAACAAACCAACAAACCAACAAACCAACATGCCAACAAACCAACAAACCAACAAGCCAACAAACCAACAAGCCAACAAACCAACAAGACAACAAACCAACAAACCAACAAACCAACAAACCAACAAACCAACAAACCAACAAACCAACAAACCAACAAACCAACATGCCAACAAACCAACAAACTAAGTAACCAACAAGCCAACAAACCAACAAACCAACAAGCCAACAAGCCAACAAACCAACAAACCAACAAGACAACAAACCAACAAACCAACAAACCAACAAACCAACAAGCCAACAAACCAACAAACCAACAAACCAACATGCCAACAAACCAACAAACTAAGTAACCAACAAGCCAACAAACCAACAAACCAACAAACCAACAAGCCAACAAACCAACATGCCAACAAACCAACAAACTAAGTAACCAACAAACCAACAAACCAACAAGCCAACAAGCCAACAAACCAACAAACCAACAAGACAACAAACCAACAAACCAACAAACCAACAAACCAACAAACCAACAAACCAACAAACCAACAAACCAACAAACCAACATGCCAACAAACCAACAAACTAAGTAACCAACAAGCCAACAAACCAACAAGCCAACAAGCCAACAAGCCAACAAACCAACAAGCCAACAAGCCAACAAACCAACAAACCAACAAGCCAACAAACCAACAAACCAACAAACCAACATGCCAACAAACCAACAAACTAAGTAACCAACAAGCCAACAAACCAACAAACCAACAAGCCAACAAGCCAACAAACCAACAAACCAACAAACCAACAAGCCAACAAACCAACAAACCAACATGCCAACAAACCAACAAACTAAGTAACCAACAAGCCAACAAACCAACAAGCCAACAAACCAACAAACCAACAAACCAACATGCCAACAAACCAACAAACTAAGTAACCAACAAGCCAACAAACCAACAAACCAACAAGACAACAAACCAACAAACCAACAAACCAACAAACCAACATGCCAACAAACCAACAAACTAAGTAACCAACAAGCCAACAAACCAACAAACCAACAAGCCAACAAGCCAACAAACCAACAAACCAACAAACCAACAAACCAACAAGCCAACAAACCAACAAGCCAACAAACCAACAAACCAACATGCCAACAAACCAACAAACTAAGTAACCAACAAGCCAACAAACCAACAAACCAACAAGCCAACAAGCCAACAAACCAACAAACCAACAAGACAACAAACCAACAAACCAACAAACCAACAAACCAACAAACCAACAAACCAACAAACCAACAAGCCAACAAACCAACAAGCCAACAAACCAACAAACCAACAAACCAACATGCCAACAAACCAACAAACTAAGTAACCAACAAGCCAACAAACCAACAAACCAACAAGCCAACAAACCAACAAACCAACAAGCCAACAAGCCAACAAACCAACAAACCAACAAGCCAACAAACCAACAAGCCAACAAACCAACAAACCAACAAACCAACATGCCAACAAACCAACAAACTAAGTAACCAACAAGCCAACAAACCAACAAACCAACAAACCAACATGCCAACAAACCAACAAACTAAGTAACCAACAAGCCAACAAACCAACAAACCAACAAGCCAACAAGCCAACAAACCAACAAACCAACAAACCAACAAGCCAACAAACCAACAAGCCAACAAACCAACAAACCAACAAACCAACAAGCCAACAAACCAACAAACCAACAAACCAACAAACCAACAAACCAACAAGCCAACAAACCAACAAGCCAACAAACCAACAAACCAACAAACCAACATGCCAACAAACCAACAAACTAAGTAACCAACAAGCCAACAAACCAACAAACCAACATGCCAACAAACCAACAAACCAACAAGCCAACAAGCCAACAAACCAACAAACCAACAAGCCAACAAACCAACAAGCCAACAAACCAACAAACCAACAAACCAACATGCCAACAAACCAACAAACTAAGTAACCAACAAGCCAACAAACCAACAAACCAACAAACCAACATGCCAACAAACCAACAAACTAAGTAACCAACAAGCCAACAAACCAACAAACCAACAAGCCAACAAGCCAACAAACCAACAAACCAACAAACCAACAAGCCAACAAACCAACAAGCCAACAAACCAACAAACCAACAAACCAACATGCCAACAAACCAACAAACTAAGTAACCAACAAGCCAACAAACCAACAAACCAACAAACCAACATGCCAACAAACCAACAAACCAACAAGCCAACAAACCAACAAGCCAACAAACCAACAAACCAACAAACCAACATGCCAACAAACCAACAAACCAACAAACCAACAAACCAACAAACCAACAAACCAACAAGCCAACAAACCAACAAACCAACAAACCAACATGCCAACAAACCAACAAACCAACAAACCAACAAACCAACAAACCAACAAACTAAGTAACCAACAAGCCAACAAACCAACAAACCAACAAGACAACAAACCAACAAACCAACAAACCAACAAACCAACATGCCAACAAACCAACAAACTAAGTAACCAACAAGCCAACAAACCAACAAACCAACAAGCCAACAAGCCAACAAACCAACAAACCAACAAACCAACAAGCCAACAAACCAACAAGCCAACAAACCAACAAACCAACAAACCAACATGCCAACAAACCAACAAACTAAGTAACCAACAAGCCAACAAACCAACAAACCAACAAGCCAACAAGCCAACAAACCAACAAACCAACAAGACAACAAACCAACAAACCAACAAACCAACATGCCAACAAACCAACAAACTAAGTAACCAACAAGCCAACAAACCAACAAACCAACAAACCAACATGCCAACAAACCAACAAACTAAGTAACCAACAAGCCAACAAACCAACAAACCAACAAGCCAACAAGCCAACAAACCAACAAACCAACAAGCCAACAAACCAACAAACCAACAAGCCAACAAACCAACAAGCCAACAAACCAACAAACCAACAAACCAACATGCCAACAAACCAACAAACTAAGTAACCAACAAGCCAACAAACCAACAAACCAACAAGCCAACAAGCCAACAAACCAACAAACCAACAAACCAACAAGCCAACAAACCAACAAGCCAACAAACCAACAAACCAACAAACCAACAAGCCAACAAACCAACAAGCCAACAAACCAACAAACCAACAAACCAACAAACCAACAAACCAACAAACCAACAAACTAAGTAACCAACAAGCCAACAAACCAACAAACCAACAAACCAACAAACCAACATGCCAACAAACCAACAAACTAAGTAACCAACAAGCCAACAAACCAACAAACCAACAAGCCAACAAGCCAACAAACCAACAAACCAACAAACCAACAAGCCAACAAACCAACAAACCAACATGCCAACAAGCCAACAAACCAACAAACCAACAAACCAACAAGCCAACAAACCAACAAACCAACAAGCCAACAAACCAACAAGCCAACAAACCAACAAACCAACAAGCCAACAAACCAACAAACCAACATGCCAACAAACCAACAAACTAAGTAACCAACAAGCCAACAAACCAACAAACCAACAAGCCAACAAGCCAACAAACCAACAAACCAACAAACCAACAAGCCAACAAACCAACAAGCCAACAAACCAACAAACCAACAAACCAACATGCCAACAAACCAACAAACTAAGTAACCAACAAGCCAACAAACCAACAAACCAACAAACCAACATGCCAACAAACCAACAAACTAAGTAACCAACAAGCCAACAAACCAACAAACTAAGTAACCAACAAGCCAACAAACCAACAAACCAACAAGCCAACAAACCAACAAGCCAACAAACCAACAAACCAACAAACCAACATGCCAACAAACCAACAAACTAAGTAACCAACAAGCCAACAAACCAACAAGCCAACAAACCAACATGCCAACAAACCAACAAACTAAGTAACCAACAAGCCAACAAACCAACAAACCAACAAGCCAACAAGCCAACAAACCAACAAACCAACAAGACAACAAACCAACAAACCAACAAACCAACAAACCAACAAACCAACAAACCAACAAACCAACAAACCAACAAGCCAACAAGCCAACAAGCCAACAAACCAACAAACCAACAAGCCAACAAACCAACAAACCAACAAGCCAACAAGCCAACAAACCAACAAACCAACAAACCAACAAGCCAACAAACCAACAAGCCAACAAACCAACAAACCAACAAACCAACATGCCAACAAACCAACAAACTAAGTAACCAACAAGCCAACAAACCAACAAACCAACAAGCCAACAAGCCAACAAACCAACAAACCAACAAGACAACAAACCAACAAACCAACAAGCCAACAAACCAACAAACCAACAAACCAACATGCCAACAAACCAACAAACTAAGTAACCAACAAGCCAACAAACCAACAAACCAACAAGCCAACAAGCCAACAAACCAACAAACCAACAAGCCAACAAACCAACAAGCCAACAAACCAACAAACCAACAAACCAACATGCCAACAAACCAACAAACTAAGTAACCAACAAGCCAACAAACCAACAAACCAACAAGCCAACAAGCCAACAAACCAACAAACCAACAAACCAACAAGCCAACAAACCAACAAGCCAACAAACCAACAAACCAACAAACCAACATGCCAACAAACCAACAAACTAAGTAACCAACAAGCCAACAAACCAACAAACCAACAAGCCAACAAGCCAACAAACCAACAAACCAACAAGACAACAAACCAACAAACCAACAAGCCAACAAACCAACAAACCAACAAACCAACATGCCAACAAACCAACAAACTAAGTAACCAACAAGCCAACAAACCAACAAACCAACAAGCCAACAAGCCAACAAACCAACAAACCAACAAGACAACAAACCAACAAACCAACAAACCAACAAACCAACAAACCAACAAACCAACAAACCAACAAACCAACAAACCAACAAACCAACATGCCAACAAACCAACAAACTAAGTAACCAACAAGCCAACAAACCAACAAACCAACAAGCCAACAAGCCAACAAACCAACAAACCAACAAACCAACAAACCAACAAGCCAACAAACCAACAAGCCAACAAACCAACAAACCAACAAACCAACATGCCAACAAACCAACAAACTAAGTAACCAACAAGCCAACAAACCAACAAACCAACAAGCCAACAAGCCAACAAACCAACAAACCAACAAGCCAACAAACCAACAAGCCAACAAACCAACAAACCAACAAACCAACATGCCAACAAACCAACAAACTAAGTAACCAACAAGCCAACAAACCAACAAACCAACAAACCAACATGCCAACAAACCAACAAACCAACAAGCCAACAAACCAACAAGCCAACAAACCAACAAACCAACAAACCAACATGCCAACAAACCAACAAACCAACAAACCAACAAACCAACAAACCAACAAACCAACAAGCCAACAAACCAACAAACCAACAAACCAACATGCCAACAAACCAACAAACCAACAAACCAACAAACCAACAAACCAACAAACCAACAAACCAACAAACCAACAAACCAACAAGCCAACAAACCAACAAGCCAACAAACCAACAAACCAACAAACCAACATGCCAACAAACCAACAAACTAAGTAACCAACAAGCCAACAAACCAACAAACCAACAAACCAACAAACCAACAAACCAACAAACCAACAAGCCAACAAACCAACAAACCAACAAGCCAACAAACCAACAAGCCAACAAACCAACAAACCAACAAACCAACATGCCAACAAACCAACAAACCAACAAACCAACATGCCAACAAACCAACAAACTAAGTAACCAACAAGCCAACAAACCAACAAACCAACAAACCAACAAGCCAACAAGCCAACAAACCAACAAACCAACAAACCAACAAACCAACAAACCAACAAACCAACAAACCAACATGCCAACAAACCAACAAACTAAGTAACCAACAAGCCAACAAACCAACAAACCAACAAACCAACAAGCCAACAAACCAACAAGCCAACAAACCAACAAGCCAACAAACCAACAAGCCAACAAACCAACAAACCAACAAACCAACATGCCAACAAACCAACAAACTAAGTAACCAACAAGCCAACAAACCAACAAGACAACAAACCAACAAACCAACAAACCAACATGCCAACAAACCAACAAACTAAGTAACCAACAAGCCAACAAACCAACAAACCAACAAGCCAACAAGCCAACAAACCAACAAACCAACAAACCAACAAGCCAACAAACCAACAAGCCAACAAACCAACAAACCAACAAACCAACATGCCAACAAACCAACAAACTAAGTAACCAACAAGCCAACAAACCAACAAACCAACAAGCCAACAAGCCAACAAACCAACAAACCAACAAGCCAACAAGCCAACAAACCAACAAACCAACAAGACAACAAACCAACAAACCAACAAACCAACAAGCCAACAAACCAACAAACCAACAAGCCAACAAACCAACAAGCCAACAAACCAACAAACCAACAAACCAACATGCCAACAAACCAACAAACTAAGTAACCAACAAGCCAACAAACCAACAAACCAACAAGCCAACAAGCCAACAAACCAACAAACCAACAAACCAACAAGCCAACAAACCAACAAGCCAACAAACCAACAAACCAACAAACCAACATGCCAACAAACCAACAAACTAAGTAACCAACAAGCCAACAAACCAACAAACCAACAAGCCAACAAGCCAACAAACCAACAAACCAACAAGACAACAAACCAACAAACCAACAAGCCAACAAACCAACAAACCAACAAACCAACATGCCAACAAACCAACAAACTAAGTAACCAACAAGCCAACAAACCAACAAACCAACAAGCCAACAAGCCAACAAACCAACAAACCAACAAGCCAACAAACCAACAAGCCAACAAACCAACAAACCAACAAACCAACATGCCAACAAACCAACAAACTAAGTAACCAACAAGCCAACAAACCAACAAACCAACAAGCCAACAAGCCAACAAACCAACAAACCAACAAACCAACAAGCCAACAAACCAACAAGCCAACAAACCAACAAACCAACAAACCAACATGCCAACAAACCAACAAACTAAGTAACCAACAAGCCAACAAACCAACAAACCAACAAGCCAACAAGCCAACAAACCAACAAACCAACAAGACAACAAACCAACAAACCAACAAGCCAACAAACCAACAAACCAACAAACCAACATGCCAACAAACCAACAAACTAAGTAACCAACAAGCCAACAAACCAACAAACCAACAAGCCAACAAGCCAACAAACCAACAAACCAACAAGACAACAAACCAACAAACCAACAAACCAACAAACCAACAAACCAACAAACCAACAAACCAACAAACCAACAAACCAACAAACCAACATGCCAACAAACCAACAAACTAAGTAACCAACAAGCCAACAAACCAACAAACCAACAAACCAACAAGCCAACAAGCCAACAAATCAACAAACCAACAAACCAACAAACCAACAAGCCAACAAACCAACAAGCCAACAAACCAACAAACCAACAAACCAACATGCCAACAAACCAACAAACTAAGTAACCAACAAGCCAACAAACCAACAAACCAACAAGCCAACAAGCCAACAAACCAACAAACCAACAAGCCAACAAACCAACAAGCCAACAAACCAACAAACCAACAAACCAACATGCCAACAAACCAACAAACTAAGTAACCAACAAGCCAACAAACCAACAAACCAACAAACCAACATGCCAACAAACCAACAAACCAACAAGCCAACAAACCAACAAGCCAACAAACCAACAAACCAACAAACCAACATGCCAACAAACCAACAAACCAACAAACCAACAAACCAACAAACCAACAAACCAACAAGCCAACAAACCAACAAACCAACAAACCAACATGCCAACAAACCAACAAACCAACAAACCAACAAACCAACAAACCAACAAACCAACAAACCAACAAACCAACAAACCAACAAGCCAACAAACCAACAAGCCAACAAACCAACAAACCAACAAACCAACATGCCAACAAACCAACAAACTAAGTAACCAACAAGCCAACAAACCAACAAACCAACAAACCAACAAGCCAACAAACCAACAAACCAACAAGCCAACAAACCAACAAACCAACAAGCCAACAAGCCAACAAAAAAACAAACCAACAAGCCAACAAACCAACAAGCCAACAAACCAACAAACCAACAAACCAACATGCCAACAAACCAACAAACTAAGTAACCAACAAGCCAACAAACCAACAAACCAACAAACCAACAAGCCAACAAGCCAACAAACCAACAAACCAACAAACCAACAAACCAACAAACCAACAAACCAACAAACCAACATGCCAACAAACCAACAAACTAAGTAACCAACAAGCCAACAAACCAACAAACCAACAAACCAACAAGCCAACAAACCAACAAGCCAACAAACCAACAAGCCAACAAACCAACAAGCCAACAAACCAACAAACCAACAAACCAACATGCCAACAAACCAACAAACTAAGTAACCAACAAGCCAACAAACCAACAAGACAACAAACCAACAAACCAACAAACCAACATGCCAACAAACCAACAAACTAAGTAACCAACAAGCCAACAAACCAACAAACCAACAAGCCAACAAGCCAACAAACCAACAAACCAACAAACCAACAAGCCAACAAACCAACAAGCCAACAAACCAACAAACCAACAAACCAACATGCCAACAAACCAACAAACTAAGTAACCAACAAGCCAACAAACCAACAAACCAACAAGCCAACAAGCCAACAAACCAACAAACCAACAAGCCAACAAGCCAACAAACCAACAAACCAACAAGACAACAAACCAACAAACCAACAAACCAACAAGCCAACAAACCAACAAACCAACAAACCAACAAACTAAGTAACCAACAAGCCAACAAACCAACAAACCAACAAGCCAACAAGCCAACAAACCAACAAACCAACAAGCCAACAAACCAACAAACCAACAAGCCAACAAGCCAACAAACCAACAAACCAACAAGACAACAAACCAACAAACCAACAAACCAACATGCCAACAAACCAACAAACTAAGTAACCAACAAGCCAACAAACCAACAAACCAACAAGCCAACAAGCCAACAAGCCAACAAACCAACAAGCCAACAAACCAACAAACCAACAAACCAACATGCCAACAAACCAACAAACCAACAAACCAACAAACCAACAAACCAACAAACCAACATGCCAACAAACCAACAAACTAAGTAACCAACAAGCCAACAAACCAACAAACCAACAAGCCAACAAGCCAACAAACCAACAAACCAACAAACCAACAAGCCAACAAACCAACAAGCCAACAAACCAACAAACCAACAAACCAACATGCCAACAAACCAACAAACTAAGTAACCAACAAGCCAACAAACCAACAAACCAACAAACCAACATGCCAACAAACCAACAAACTAAGTAACCAACAAGCCAACAAACCAACAAACCAACAAGCCAACAAGCCAACAAACCAACAAACCAACAAACCAACAAGCCAACAAACCAACAAGCCAACAAACCAACAAACCAACAAACCAACATGCCAACAAACCAACAAACTAAGTAACCAACAAGCCAACAAACCAACAAACCAACAAGCCAACAAGCCAACAAACCAACAAACCAACAAGACAACAAACCAACAAACCAACAAGCCAACAAACCAACAAACCAACAAACCAACATGCCAACAAACCAACAAACTAAGTAACCAACAAGCCAACAAACCAACAAACCAACAAGCCAACAAGCCAACAAACCAACAAACCAACAAGCCAACAAACCAACAAGCCAACAAACCAACAAACCAACAAACCAACATGCCAACAAACCAACAAACTAAGTAACCAACAAGCCAACAAACCAACAAACCAACAAGCCAACAAGCCAACAAACCAACAAACCAACAAACCAACAAGCCAACAAACCAACAAGCCAACAAACCAACAAACCAACCAACCAACATGCCAACAAACCAACAAACTAAGTAACCAACAAGCCAACAAACCAACAAACCAACAAGCCAACAAGCCAACAAACCAACAAACCAACAAGACAACAAACCAACAAACCAACAAGCCAACAAACCAACAAACCAACAAACCAACATGCCAACAAACCAACAAACTAAGTAACCAACAAGCCAACAAACCAACAAACCAACAAGCCAACAAGCCAACAAACCAACAAACCAACAAGACAACAAACCAACAAACCAACAAACCAACAAACCAACAAACCAACAAACCAACAAACCAACAAACCAACAAACCAACAAACCAACATGCCAACAAACCAACAAACTAAGTAACCAACAAGCCAACAAACCAACAAACCAACAAGCCAACAAGCCAACAAACCAACAAACCAACAAACCAACAAACCAACAAGCCAACAAACCAACAAGCCAACAAACCAACAAACCAACAAACCAACATGCCAACAAACCAACAAACTAAGTAACCAACAAGCCAACAAACCAACAAACCAACAAGCCAACAAGCCAACAAACCAACAAACCAACAAGCCAACAAACCAACAAGCCAACAAACCAACAAACCAACAAACCAACATGCCAACAAACCAACAAACTAAGTAACCAACAAGCCAACAAACCAACAAACCAACAAACCAACAAGCCAACAAGCCAACAAACCAACAAACCAACAAACCAACAAACCAACAAACCAACAAACCAACAAACCAACATGCCAACAAACCAACAAACTAAGTAACCAACAAGCCAACAAACCAACAAGCCAACAAACCAACAAACCAACAAACCAACATGCCAACAAACCAACAAACTAAGTAACCAACAAGCCAACAAACCAACAAACCAACAAGCCAACAAGCCAACAAACCAACAAACCAACAAACCAACAAGCCAACAAACCAACAAGCCAACAAACCAACAAACCAACAAACCAACATGCCAACAAACCAACAAACTAAGTAACCAACAAGCCAACAAACCAACAAACCAACAAGCCAACAAACCAACAAACCAACAAGCCAACAAGCCAACAAACCAACAAACCAACAAGCCAACAAACCAACAAGCCAACAAACCAACAAACCAACAAACCAACATGCCAACAAACCAACAAACTAAGTAACCAACAAGCCAACAAACCAACAAACCAACAAGCCAACAAGCCAACAAACCAACAAACCAACAAACCAACAAGCCAACAAACCAACAAGCCAACAAACCAACAAGACAACAAACCAACAAACCAACAAACCAACAAACCAACAAGCCAACAAACCAACAAACCAACAAACCAACATGCCAACAAACCAACAAACTAAGTAACCAACAAGCCAACAAACCAACAAACCAACAAGCCAACAAGCCAACAAACCAACAAACCAACAAACCAACAAGCCAACAAACCAACAAGCCAACAAACCAACAAACCAACAAACCAACAAGCCAACAAACCAACAAGCCAACAAACCAACAAACCAACAAACCAACATGCCAACAAACCAACAAACCAACATGCCAACAAACCAACAAACTAAGTAACCAACAAGCCAACAAACCAACAAACCAACAAGCCAACAAGCCAACAAACCAACAAACCAACAAGACAACAAACCAACAAACCAACAAACCAACAAACCAACAAACCAACAAACCAACAAACCAACAAACCAACAAACCAACATGCCAACAAACCAACAAACTAAGTAACCAACAAGCCAACAAACCAACAAGCCAACAAACCAACAAACCAACAAACCAACATGCCAACAAACCAACAAACTAAGTAACCAACAAGCCAACAAACCAACAAACCAACAAGCCAACAAGCCAACAAACCAACAAACCAACAAGCCAACAAACCAACAAGCCAACAAACCAACAAACCAACATGCCAACAAACCAACAAACTAAGTAACCAACAAGCCAACAAACCAACAAACCAACAAGCCAACAAGCCAACAAACCAACAAACCAACAAACCAACAAGCCAACAAACCAACAAGCCAACAAACCAACAAACCAACAAACCAACAAACCAACAAGCCAACAAACCAACAAGCCAACAAACCAACAAACCAACAAACCAACAAACCAACAAACCAACAAACCAACAAACTAAGTAACCAACAAGCCAACAAACCAACAAACCAACAAACCAACATGCCAACAAACCAACAAACTAAGTAACCAACAAGCCAACAAACCAACAAGCCAACAAACCAACAAACCAACAAACCAACATGCCAACAAACCAACAAACTAAGTAACCAACAAGCCAACAAACCAACAAACCAACAAGCCAACAAACCAACAAACCAACAAACCAACAAGCCAACAAACCAACAAGCCAACAAACCAACAAACCAACAAACCAACATGCCAACAAACCAACAAACTAAGTAACCAACAAGCCAACAAACCAACAAACCAACAAGCCAACAAGCCAACAAACCAACAAACCAACAAGACAACAAACCAACAAACCAACAAACCAACAAGCCAACAAACCAACAAACCAACAAACCAACAAGCCAACAAACCAACAAGCCAACAAACCAACAAACCAACAAACCAACAAACCAACAAACCAACAAACCAACAAACCAACAAGCCAACAAACCAACAAGCCAACAAACCAACAAGCCAACAAACCAACAAGCCAACAAACCAACAAACCAACAAACCAACATGCCAACAAACCAACAAACTAAGTAACCAACAAGCCAACAAACCAACAAACCAACAAGCCAACAAGCCAACAAACCAACAAACCAACAAGACAACAAACCAACAAACCAACAAACCAACAAACCAACAAACCAACAAACCAACAAACCAACAAACCAACAAACCAACATGCCAACAAACCAACAAGCCAACAAACCAACAAGCCAACAAACCAACAAACCAACAAACCAACATGCCAACAAACCAACAAGCCAACAAACCAACAAACCAACAAACCAACATGCCAACAAACCAACAAACCAACATGCCAACAAACCAACAAACTAAGTAACCAACAAGCCAACAAACCAACAAACCAACAAGCCAACAAGCCAACAAACCAACAAACCAACAAGACAACAAACCAACAAACCAACAAACCAACAAACCAACAAACCAACAAACCAACAAACCAACAAACCAACAAACCAACATGCCAACAAACCAACAAACTAAGTAACCAACAAGCCAACAAACCAACAAGCCAACAAACCAACAAACCAACAAACCAACATGCCAACAAACCAACAAACTAAGTAACCAACAAGCCAACAAACCAACAAACCAACAAGCCAACAAACCAACAAACCAACAAACCAACATGCCAACAAACCAACAAACTAAGTAACCAACAAGCCAACAAACCAACAAACCAACAAGCCAACAAGCCAACAAACCAACAAACCAACAAACCAACAAGCCAACAAACCAACAAGCCAACAAACCAACAAGACAACAAACCAACAAACCAACAAACCAACAAACCAACAAACCAACAAACCAACAAACCAACAAACCAACAAGCCAACAAACCAACAAACCAACAAACCAACATGCCAACAAACCAACAAACTAAGTAACCAACAAGCCAACAAACCAACAAACCAACAAGCCAACAAGCCAACAAACCAACAAACCAACAAACCAACAAGCCAACAAACCAACAAGCCAACAAACCAACAAGACAACAAACCAACAAACCAACAAACCAACAAACCAACAAACCAACAAACCAACAAACCAACAAACCAACAAGCCAACAAACCAACAAGCCAACAAACCAACAAACCAACAAACCAACAAACCAACAAGCCAACAAACCAACAAGCCAACAAACCAACAAACCAACAAACCAACATGCCAACAAACCAACAAACCAACAAACCAACAAACCAACAAACCAACAAACCAACATGCCAACAAACCAACAAACTAAGTAACCAACAAGCCAACAAACCAACAAACCAACAAGCCAACAAGCCAACAAACCAACAAACCAACAAACCAACAAACCAACAAGCCAACAAACCAACAAGCCAACAAACCAACAAACCAACAAACCAACATGCCAACAAACCAACAAACTAAGTAACCAACAAGCCAACAAACCAACAAACCAACAAGCCAACAAGCCAACAAACCAACAAACCAACAAGCCAACAAACCAACAAGCCAACAAACCAACAAACCAACAAACCAACATGCCAACAAACCAACAAACTAAGTAACCAACAAGCCAACAAACCAACAAACCAACAAACCAACATGCCAACAAACCAACAAACCAACAAGCCAACAAACCAACAAGCCAACAAACCAACAAACCAACAAACCAACATGCCAACAAACCAACAAACCAACAAACCAACAAACCAACAAACCAACAAACCAACAAGCCAACAAACCAACAAACCAACAAACCAACATGCCAACAAACCAACAAACCAACAAACCAACAAACCAACAAACCAACAAACCAACAAACCAACAAACCAACAAACCAACAAGCCAACAAACCAACAAGCCAACAAACCAACAAACCAACAAACCAACATGCCAACAAACCAACAAACTAAGTAACCAACAAGCCAACAAACCAACAAACCAACAAACCAACAAGCCAACAAACCAACAAACCAACAAGCCAACAAACCAACAAACCAACAAGCCAACAAACCAACAAGCCAACAAACCAACAAACCAACAAACCAACATGCCAACAAACCAACAAACTAAGTAACCAACAAGCCAACAAACCAACAAGCCAACAAACCAACAAGCCAACAAACCAACAAACCAACAAACCAACAAGCCAACAAACCAACAAACCAACATGCCAACAAACCAACAAACTAAGTAACCAACAAGCCAACAAACCAACAAGCCAACAAACCAACAAACCAACAAACCAACATGCCAACAAACCAACAAACTAAGTAACCAACAAGCCAACAAACCAACAAACCAACAAGCCAACAAACCAACAAACCAACAAGCCAACAAGCCAACAAACCAACAAACCAACATGCCAACAAACCAACAAACTAAGTAACCAACAAGCCAACAAACCAACAAACCAACAAGCCAACAAGCCAACAAACCAACAAACCAACAAACCAACAAGCCAACAAACCAACAAGCCAACAAACCAACATGCCAACAAACCAACAAACTAAGTAACCAACAAGCCAACAAACCAACAAACCAACAAGCCAACAAGCCAACAAACCAACAAACCAACAAACCAACAAGCCAACAAACCAACAAGCCAACAAACCAACAAGACAACAAACCAACAAACCAACAAACCAACAAACCAACAAACCAACAAACCAACAAACCAACAAACCAACAAGCCAACAAACCAACAAGCCAACAAACCAACAAACCAACAAACCAACATGCCAACAAACCAACAAACTAAGTAACCAACAAGCCAACAAACCAACAAACCAACAAGCCAACAAACCAACAAACCAACAAACCAACATGCCAACAAACCAACAAACTAAGTAACCAACAAGCCAACAAACCAACAAACCAACAAGCCAACAAGCCAACAAACCAACAAACCAACAAGCCAACAAACCAACAAGCCAACAAACCAACAAACCAACAAACCAACATGCCAACAAACCAACAAACTAAGTAACCAACAAGCCAACAAACCAACAAACCAACAAGCCAACAAGCCAACAAACCAACAAACCAACAAACCAACAAGCCAACAAACCAACAAGCCAACAAACCAACAAACCAACAAACCAACAAACCAACATGCCAACAAACCAACAAACTAAGTAACCAACAAGCCAACAAACCAACAAACCAACAAGCCAACAAGCCAACAAACCAACAAACCAACAAACCAACAAGCCAACAAACCAACAAGCCAACAAACCAACAAACCAACAAACCAACAAGCCAACAAACCAACAAGCCAACAAACCAACAAACCAACAAACCAACATGCCAACAAACCAACAAACCAACATGCCAACAAACCAACAAACTAAGTAACCAACAAGCCAACAAACCAACAAACCAACAAACCAACAAGCCAACAAACCAACAAACCAACAAGCCAACAAACCAACAAGCCAACAAACCAACAAACCAACAAACCAACATGCCAACAAACCAACAAACTAAGTAACCAACAAGCCAACAAACCAACAAGCCAACAAACCAACAAGCCAACAAACCAACAAACCAACAAACCAACAAGCCAACAAACCAACAAACCAACATGCCAACAAACCAACAAACTAAGTAACCAACAAGCCAACAAACCAACAAGCCAACAAACCAACAAACCAACAAACCAACATGCCAACAAACCAACAAACTAAGTAACCAACAAGCCAACAAACCAACAAGCCAACAAACCAACAAACCAACAAACCAACATGCCAACAAACCAACAAACTAAGTAACCAACAAGCCAACAAACCAACAAGCCAACAAACCAACAAACTAAGTAACCAACAAGCCAACAAACCAACAAGCCAACAAACCAACAAACCAACAAGCCAACAAACCAACAAACCAACAAACCAACATGCCAACAAACCAACAAACTAAGTAACCAACAAGCCAACAAACCAACAAACCAACAAGCCAACAAGCCAACAAACCAACAAACCAACAAACCAACAAACCAACAAACCAACAAGCCAACAAACCAACAAGCCAACAAACCAACAAACCAACAAACCAACAAACCAACATGCCAACAAACCAACAAACTAAGTAACCAACAAGCCAACAAACCAACAAACCAACAAGCCAACAAGCCAACAAACCAACAAACCAACAAACCAACAAACCAACAAGCCAACAAGCCAACAAACCAACAAGCCAACAAACCAACAAACCAACAAACCAACATGCCAACAAACCAACAAACTAAGTAACCAACAAGCCAACAAACCAACAAACCAACAAGCCAACAAGCCAACAAACCAACAAACCAACAAGCCAACAAACCAACAAGCCAACAAACCAACAAACCAACAAACCAACATGCCAACAAACCAACAAACTAAGTAACCAACAAGCCAACAAACCAACAAACCAACAAGCCAACAAGCCAACAAACCAACAAACCAACAAACCAACAAGCCAACAAACCAACAAGCCAACAAATCAACAAACCAACAAACCAACAAGCCAACAAACCAACAAGCCAACAAACCAACAAACCAACAATGCAACAAGCCAACAAGCCAACAAACCAACAAACCAACAAACCAACAAACCAACAAGCCAACAAACCAACAAGCCAACAAACCAACAAACCAACAAACCAACATGCCAACAAACCAACAAACTAAGTAACCAACAAGCCAACAAACCAACAAACCAACAAGCCAACAAGCCAACAAACCAACAAACCAACAAGCCAACAAACCAACAAGCCAACAAACCAACAAACCAACAAACCAACATGCCAACAAACCAACAAACTAAGTAACCAACAAGCCAACAAACCAACAAACCAACAAACCAACAAGCCAACAAGCCAACAAACCAACAAACCAACAAACCAACAAACCAACAAACCAACAAACCAACAAACCAACATGCCAACAAACCAACAAACTAAGTAACCAACAAGCCAACAAACCAACAAGCCAACAAACCAACAAACCAACAAACCAACATGCCAACAAACCAACAAACTAAGTAACCAACAAGCCAACAAACCAACAAACCAACAAGCCAACAAGCCAACAAACCAACAAACCAACAAACCAACAAGCCAACAAACCAACAAGCCAACAAACCAACAAACCAACAAACCAACATGCCAACAAACCAACAAACTAAGTAACCAACAAGCCAACAAACCAACAAACCAACAAGCCAACAAACCAACAAACCAACAAGCCAACAAGCCAACAAACCAACAAACCAACAAGCCAACAAACCAACAAGCCAACAAACCAACAAACCAACAAACCAACATGCCAACAAACCAACAAACTAAGTAACCAACAAGCCAACAAACCAACAAACCAACAAGCCAACAAGCCAACAAACCAACAAACCAACAAACCAACAAGCCAACAAACCAACAAGCCAACAAACCAACAAACCAACAAACCAACATGCCAACAAACCAACAAACTAAGTAACCAACAAGCCAACAAACCAACAAACCAACAAGCCAACAAGCCAACAAACCAACAAACCAACAAGACAACAAACCAACAAACCAACAAACCAACAAACCAACAAACCAACAAACCAACAAACCAACAAACCAACATGCCAACAAACCAACAAACTAAGTAACCAACAAGCCAACAAACCAACAAGCCAACAAACCAACAAACCAACAAACCAACATGCCAACAAACCAACAAACTAAGTAACCAACAAGCCAACAAACCAACAAACCAACAAGCCAACAAACCAACATGCCAACAAACCAACAAACTAAGTAACCAACAAGCCAACAAACCAACAAACCAACAAGCCAACAAGCCAACAAACCAACAAACCAACAAACCAACAAGCCAACAAGCCAACAAACCAACAAACCAACAAACCAACAAACCAACATGCCAACAAACCAACAAACTAAGTAACCAACAAGCCAACAAACCAACAAACCAACAAGCCAACAAGCCAACAAACCAACAAACCAACAAACCAACAAGCCAACAAACCAACAAACCAACAAACCAACAAGCCAACAAACCAACAAACCAACAAACCAACAAGCCAACAAACCAACAAGCCAACAAACCAACAAACCAACAAACCAACATGCCAACAAACCAACAAACTAAGTAACCAACAAGCCAACAAACCAACAAACCAACAAGCCAACAAGCCAACAAACCAACAAACCAACAAGCCAACAAACCAACAAGCCAACAAACCAACAAACCAACAAACCAACATGCCAACAAACCAACAAACTAAGTAACCAACAAGCCAACAAACCAACAAACCAACAAGCCAACAAGCCAACAAACCAACAAACCAACAAACCAACAAGCCAACAAACCAACAAGCCAACAAACCAACAAACCAACAAACCAACATGCCAACAAACCAACAAACTAAGTAACCAACAAGCCAACAAACCAACAAACCAACAAGCCAACAAGCCAACAAACCAACAAACCAACAAGACAACAAACCAACAAACCAACAAACCAACAAACCAACAAACCAACAAACCAACAAACCAACAAACCAACAAACCAACATGCCAACAAACCAACAAACTAAGTAACCAACAAGCCAACAAACCAACAAGCCAACAAACCAACAAACCAACAAACCAACATGCCAACAAACCAACAAACTAAGTAACCAACAAGCCAACAAACCAACAAACCAACAAGCCAACAAACCAACATGCCAACAAACCAACAAACTAAGTAACCAACAAGCCAACAAACCAACAAACCAACAAGCCAACAAGCCAACAAACCAACAAACCAACAAACCAACAAGCCAACAAGCCAACAAACCAACAAACCAACAAACCAACAAACCAACATGCCAACAAACCAACAAACTAAGTAACCAACAAGCCAACAAACCAACAAACCAACAAGCCAACAAGCCAACAAACCAACAAACCAACAAACCAACAAGCCAACAAACCAACAAGCCAACAAACCAACAAACCAACAAACCAACATGCCAACAAACCAACAAACTAAGTAACCAACAAGCCAACAAACCAACAAACCAACAAGCCAACAAGCCAACAAACCAACAAACCAACAAGACAACAAACCAACAAACCAACAAACCAACAAACCAACAAGCCAACAAACCAACAAGCCAACAAACCAACAAACCAACAAACCAACATGCCAACAAACCAACAAACTAAGTAACCAACAAGCCAACAAACCAACAAACCAACAAGCCAACAAGCCAACAAACCAACAAACCAACAAGACAACAAACCAACATGCCAACAAACCAACAAACTAAGTAACCAACAAGCCAACAAACCAACAAGCCAACAAACCAACAAACCAACAAACCAACATGCCAACAAACCAACAAACTAAGTAACCAACAAGCCAACAAACCAACAAACCAACAAACTAACAAGCCAACAAACCAACAAGCCAACAAACCAACATGCCAACAAACCAACAAACTAAGTAACCAACAAGCCAACAAGCCAACAAACCAACAAGCCAACAAGCCAACAAACCAACAAACCAACAAACCAACAAGCCAACAAACCAACAAGCCAACAAACCAACAAACCAACAAACCAACAAGCCAACAAACCAACAAGCCAACAAACCAACAAACCAACAAACCAACATGCCAACAAACCAACAAACTAAGTAACCAACAAGCCAACAAACCAACAAACCAACAAGCCAACAAGCCAACAAACCAACAAACCAACAAACCAACAAGCCAACAAACCAACAAACTAAGTAACCAACAAGCCAACAAACCAACAAACCAACAAACCAACATGCCAACAAACCAACAAACTAAGTAACCAACAAGCCAACAAACCAACAAACCAACAAGCCAACAAGCCAACAAACCAACAAACCAACAAACCAACAAACCAACAAACCAACAAACCAACAAACCAACATGCCAACAAACCAACAAACTAAGTAACCAACAAGCCAACAAACCAACAAGCCAACAAACCAACAAACCAACAAACCAACATGCCAACAAACCAACAAACTAAGTAACCAACAAGCCAACAAACCAACAAACCAACAAGCCAACAAGCCAACAAACCAACAAACCAACAAACCAACAAGCCAACAAACCAACAAGCCAACAAACCAACAAACCAACAAACCAACATGCCAACAAACCAACAAACTAAGTAACCAACAAGCCAACAAACCAACAAACCAACAAGCCAACAAACCAACAAACCAACAAGCCAACAAGCCAACAAACCAACAAACCAACAAGCCAACAAACCAACAAGCCAACAAACCAACAAACCAACAAACCAACATGCCAACAAACCAACAAACTAAGTAACCAACAAGCCAACAAACCAACAAACCAACAAGCCAACAAGCCAACAAACCAACAAACCAACAAACCAACAAGCCAACAAACCAACAAGCCAACAAACCAACAAGACAACAAACCAACAAACCAACAAACCAACAAACCAACAAGCCAACAAACCAACAAACCAACAAACCAACATGCCAACAAACCAACAAACTAAGTAACCAACAAGCCAACAAACCAACAAACCAACAAGCCAACAAGCCAACAAACCAACAAACCAACAAACCAACAAGCCAACAAACCAACAAGCCAACAAACCAACAAACCAACAAACCAACAAGCCAACAAACCAACAAGCCAACAAACCAACAAACCAACAAACCAACATGCCAACAAACCAACAAACCAACATGCCAACAAACCAACAAACTAAGTAACCAACAAGCCAACAAACCAATAAACCAACAAGCCAACAAGCCAACAAACCAACAAACCAACAAGACAACAAACCAACAAACCAACAAACCAACAAACCAACAAACCAACAAACCAACAAACCAACAAACCAACAAACCAACATGCCAACAAACCAACAAACTAAGTAACCAACAAGCCAACAAACCAACAAGCCAACAAACCAACAAACCAACAAACCAACATGCCAACAAACCAACAAACTAAGTAACCAACAAGCCAACAAACCAACAAACCAACAAGCCAACAAGCCAACAAACCAACAAACCAACAAGCCAACAAACCAACAAGCCAACAAGCCAACAAACCAACAAGCCAACAAACCAACAAACCAACAAACCAACATGCCAACAAACCAACAAACTAAGTAACCAACAAGCCAACAAACCAACAAACCAACAAGCCAACAAGCCAACAAACCAACAAACCAACAAACCAACAAGCCAACAAACCAACAAGCCAACAAACCAACAAGACAACAAACCAACAAACCAACAAACCAACAAACCAACAAACCAACAAACCAACAAACCAACAAACCAACAAACCAACATGCCAACAAACCAACAAACTAAGTAACCAACAAGCCAACAAACCAACAAACCAACAAGCCAACAAACCAACAAACCAACAAGCCAACAAACCAACAAACCAACAAGCCAACAAACCAACAAACCAACAAGCCAACAAACCAACAAGCCAACAAACCAACAAACCAACAAACCAACATGCCAACAAACCAACAAACTAAGTAACCAACAAGCCAACAAACCAACAAACCAACAAACAACCAACAAACCAACAAACCAACAAACCAACAAACCAACAAACCAACAAACCAACAAACCAACAAACCAACAAACCAACATGCCAACAAACCAACAAACTAAGTAACCAACAAGCCAACAAACCAACAAGCCAACAAACCAACAAACCAACAAACCAACATGCCAACAAACCAACAAACTAAGTAACCAACAAGCCAACAAACCAACAAACCAACAAGCCAACAAGCCAACAAACCAACAAACCAACAAGCCAACAAACCAACAAGCCAACAAACCAACAAACCAACAAACCAACATGCCAACAAACCAACAAACTAAGTAACCAACAAGCCAACAAACCAACAAACCAACAAGCCAACAAGCCAACAAACCAACAAACCAACAAACCAACAAGCCAACAAACCAACAAGCCAACAAACCAACAAACCAACAAACCAACAAGCCAACAAACCAACAAGCCAACAAACCAACAAACCAACAAACCAACAAACCAACAAACCAACAAACCAACAAACTAAGTAACCAACAAGCCAACAAACCAACAAACCAACAAGCCAACAAGCCAACAAACCAACAAACCAACAAGCCAACAAACCAACAAGCCAACAAGCCAACAAACCAACAAGCCAACAAACCAACAAACCAACAAACCAACATGCCAACAAACCAACAAACTAAGTAACCAACAAGCCAACAAACCAACAAACCAACAAGCCAACAAGCCAACAAACCAACAAACCAACAAACCAACAAGCCAACAAACCAACAAGCCAACAAACCAACAAGACAACAAACCAACAAACCAACAAACCAACAAACCAACAAACCAACAAACCAACATGCCAACAAACCAACAAACTAAGTAACCAACAAGCCAACAAACCAACAAGCCAACAAACCAACAAGCCAACAAACCAACAAACCAACAAACCAACAAGCCAACAAACCAACAAACCAACATGCCAACAAACCAACAAACTAAGTAACCAACAAGCCAACAAACCAACAAGCCAACAAACCAACAAACCAACAAACCAACATGCCAACAAACCAACAAACTAAGTAACCAACAAGCCAACAAACCAACAAACCAACAAGCCAACAAACCAACAAACCAACAAGCCAACAAGCCAACAAACCAACAAACCAACATGCCAACAAACCAACAAACTAAGTAACCAACAAGCCAACAAACCAACAAACCAACAAGCCAACAAGCCAACAAACCAACAAACCAACAAACCAACAAGCCAACAAACCAACAAGCCAACAAACCAACATGCCAACAAACCAACAAACTAAGTAACCAACAAGCCAACAAACCAACAAACCAACAAGCCAACAAGCCAACAAACCAACAAACCAACAAACCAACAAGCCAACAAACCAACAAGCCAACAAACCAACAAGACAACAAACCAACAAACCAACAAACCAACAAACCAACAAACCAACAAACCAACAAACCAACAAACCAACAAGCCAACAAACCAACAAGCCAACAAACCAACAAACCAACATGCCAACAAACCAACAAACTAAGTAACCAACAAGCCAACAAACCAACAAGCCAACAAACCAACAAACCAACAAACCAACATGCCAACAAACCAACAAACTAAGTAACCAACAAGCCAACAAACCAACAAACCAACAAGCCAACAAGCCAACAAACCAACAAACCAACAAGCCAACAAACCAACAAGCCAACAAACCAACAAACCAACAAACCAACATGCCAACAAACCAACAAACTAAGTAACCAACAAGCCAACAAACCAACAAACCAACAAGCCAACAAGCCAACAAACCAACAAACCAACAAACCAACAAGCCAACAAACCAACAAGCCAACAAACCAACAAACCAACAAACCAACAAGCCAACAAACCAACAAGCCAACAAACTAAGTAACCAACAAGCCAACAAACCAACAAACCAACAAGCCAACAAGCCAACAAACCAACAAACCAACAAACCAACAAGCCAACAAACCAACAAGCCAACAAACCAACAAGACAACAAACCAACAAACCAACAAACCAACAAACCAACAAACCAACAAACCAACAAACCAACAAACCAACAAGCCAACAAACCAACAAGCCAACAAACCAACAAACCAACAAACCAACAAACCAACAAGCCAACAAACCAACAAGCCAACAAACCAACAAACCAACAAACCAACATGCCAACAAACCAACAAACCAACAAACCAACAAACCAACAAACCAACAAACCAACATGCCAACAAACCAACAAACCAACAAGCCAACAAGCCAACAAACCAACAAACCAACAAACCAACAAGCCAACAAACCAACAAACCAACAAACCAACATGCCAACAAACCAACAAACTAAGTAACCAACAAGCCAACAAACCAACAAACCAACAAGCCAACAAACCAACAAACTAAGTAACCAACAAGCCAACAAACCAACAAACCAACAAGCCAACAAGCCAACAAACCAACAAACCAACAAGCCAACAAGCCAACAAACCAACAAACCAACAAGACAACAAACCAACAAACCAACAAACCAACAAACCAACAAACCAACAAACCAACAAACCAACAAACCAACAAACCAACATGCCAACAAACCAACAAACTAAGTAACCAACAAGCCAACAAACCAACAAGCCAACAAGCCAACAAGCCAACAAACCAACAAGCCAACAAGCCAACAAACCAACAAACCAACAAGCCAACAAACCAACAAACCAACAAACCAACATGCCAACAAACCAACAAACTAAGTAACCAACAAGCCAACAAACCAACAAACCAACAAGCCAACAAGCCAACAAACCAACAAACCAACAAACCAACAAGCCAACAAACCAACAAACCAACATGCCAACAAACCAACAAACTAAGTAACCAACAAGCCAACAAACCAACAAGCCAACAAACCAACAAACCAACAAACCAACATGCCAACAAACCAACAAACTAAGTAACCAACAAGCCAACAAACCAACAAACCAACAAGACAACAAACCAACAAACCAACAAACCAACAAACCAACATGCCAACAAACCAACAAACTAAGTAACCAACAAGCCAACAAACCAACAAACCAACAAGCCAACAAGCCAACAAACCAACAAACCAACAAACCAACAAACCAACAAGCCAACAAACCAACAAGCCAACAAACCAACAAACCAACATGCCAACAAACCAACAAACTAAGTAACCAACAAGCCAACAAACCAACAAACCAACAAGCCAACAAGCCAACAAACCAACAAACCAACAAGACAACAAACCAACAAACCAACAAACCAACAAACCAACAAAATAACAAACCAACAAACCAACAAGCCAACAAACCAACAAGCCAACAAACCAACAAACCAACAAACCAACATGCCAACAAACCAACAAACTAAGTAACCAACAAGCCAACAAACCAACAAACCAACAAGCCAACAAACCAACAAACCAACAAGCCAACAAGCCAACAAACCAACAAACCAACAAGCCAACAAACCAACAAGCCAACAAACCAACAAACCAACAAACCAACATGCCAACAAACCAACAAACTAAGTAACCAACAAGCCAACAAACCAACAAACCAACAAACCAACATGCCAACAAACCAACAAACTAAGTAACCAACAAGCCAACAAACCAACAAACCAACAAGCCAACAAGCCAACAAACCAACAAACCAACAAACCAACAAGCCAACAAACCAACAAGCCAACAAACCAACAAACCAACAAACCAACAAGCCAACAAACCAACAAACCAACAAACCAACAAACCAACAAACCAACAAGCCAACAAACCAACAAGCCAACAAACCAACAAACCAACAAACCAACATGCCAACAAACCAACAAACTAAGTAACCAACAAGCCAACAAACCAACAAACCAACAAGCCAACAAACCAACAAACCAACAAGCCAACAAGCCAACAAACCAACAAACCAACAAGCCAACAAACCAACAAGCCAACAAACCAACAAACCAACAAACCAACATGCCAACAAACCAACAAACTAAGTAACCAACAAGCCAACAAACCAACAAACCAACAAACCAACAAACCAACAAGCCAACAAGCCAACAAACCAACAAGCCAACAAACCAACAAACCAACAAACCAACATGCCAACAAACCAACAAACTAAGTAACCAACAAGCCAACAAACCAACAAACCAACAAGCCAACAAGCCAACAAACCAACAAACCAACAAGCCAACAAACCAACAAGCCAACAAACCAACAAACCAACAAACCAACATGCCAACAAACCAACAAACTAAGTAACCAACAAGCCAACAAACCAACAAACCAACAAGCCAACAAGCCAACAAACCAACAAACCAACAAACCAACAAGCCAACAAACCAACAAGCCAACAAACCAACAAACCAACAAACCAACAAGCCAACAAACCAACAAGCCAACAAACCAACAAACCAACAAACCAACAAACCAACAAACCAACAAACCAACAAACCAACAAACTAAGTAACCAACAAGCCAACAAGCCAACAAACCAACAAGCCAACAAACCAACAAACCAACAAACCAACATGCCAACAAACCAACAAACTAAGTAACCAACAAGCCAACAAACCAACAAACCAACAAGCCAACAAGCCAACAAACCAACAAACCAACAAGCCAACAAACCAACAAGCCAACAAACCAACAAACCAACAAACCAACATGCCAACAAACCAACAAACTAAGTAACCAACAAGCCAACAAACCAACAAACCAACAAACCAACAAGCCAACAAGCCAACAAACCAACAAACCAACAAACCAACAAACCAACAAACCAACAAACCAACAAACCAACATGCCAACAAACCAACAAACTAAGTAACCAACAAGCCAACAAACCAACAAGCCAACAAACCAACAAACCAACAAACCAACATGCCAACAAACCAACAAACTAAGTAACCAACAAGCCAACAAACCAACAAACCAACAAGCAAACAAGCCAACAAACCAACAAACCAACAAACCAACAAGCCAACAAACCAACAAGCCAACAAACCAACAAACCAACAAACCAACATGCCAACAAACCAACAAACTAAGTAACCAACAAGCCAACAAACCAACAAACCAACAAGCCAACAAACCAACAAACCAACAAGCCAACAAGCCAACAAACCAACAAACCAACAAGCCAACAAACCAACAAGCCAACAAACCAACAAACCAACAAACCAACATGCCAACAAACCAACAAACCAACAAGCCAACAAACCAACAAACCAACAAACCAACATGCCAACAAACCAACAAACTAAGTAACCAACAAGCCAACAAACCAACAAACCAACAAGCCAACAAGCCAACAAACCAACAAACCAACAAACCAACAAGCCAACAAACCAACAAGCCAACAAACCAACAAACCAACAAACCAACATGCCAACAAACCAACAAACTAAGTAACCAACAAGCCAACAAACCAACAAACCAACAAGCCAACAAGCCAACAAGCCAACAAACCAACAAACCAACAAGACAACAAACCAACAAACCAACAAACCAACAAACCAACAAACCAACAAACCAACAAACCAACAAGCCAACAAACCAACAAGCCAACAAACCAACAAACCAACAAACCAACATGCCAACAAACCAACAAACCAACAAACCAACAAGCCAACAAACCAACAAACCAACAAGCCAACAAGCCAACAAACCAACAAACCAACAAGCCAACAAACCAACATGCCAACAAACCAACAAACTAAGTAACCAACAAGCCAACAAACCAACAAACCAACAAGCCAACAAGCCAACAAACCAACAAACCAACAAGACAACAAACCAACAAACCAACAAACCAACAAACCAACAAACCAACAAGCCAACAAACCAACAAACCAACAAACCAACATGCCAACAAACCAACAAACTAAGTAACCAACAAGCCAACAAACCAACAAACCAACAAACCAACATGCCAACAAACCAACAAACCAACAAGCCAACAAACCAACAAGCCAACAAACCAACAAACCAACAAACCAACATGCCAACAAACCAACAAACCAACAAACCAACAAACCAACAAACCAACAAGCCAACAAACCAACAAGCCAACAAACCAACAAACCAACAAGCCAACAAACCAACAAGCCAACAAACCAACAAACCAACAAACCAACATGCCAACAAACCAACAAACTAAGTAACCAACAAGCCAACAAACCAACAAACCAACAAGCCAACAAGCCAACAAACCAACAAACCAACAAACCAACAAGCCAACAAACCAACAAGCCAACAAACCAACAAACCAACAAACCAACATGCCAACAAACCAACAAACTAAGTAACCAACAAGCCAACAAACCAACAAACCAACAAGCCAACAAGCCAACAAACCAACAAACCAACAAGACAACAAACCAACAAACCAACAAACCAACATGCCAACATGCCAACAAACCAACAAACTAAGTAACCAACAAGCCAACAAACCAACAAGCCAACAAACCAACAAACCAACAAACCAACATGCCAACAAACCAACAAACTAAGTAACCAACAAGCCAACAAACCAACAAACCAACAAGCCAACAAGCCAACAAACCAACAAACCAACAAACCAACAAGCCAACAAACCAACAAGCCAACAAACCAACAAACCAACAAACCAACATGCCAACAAACCAACAAACTAAGTAACCAACAAGCCAACAAACCAACAAACCAACAAGCCAACAAGCCAACAAACCAACAAACCAACAAACCAACATGCCAACAAACCAACAAACTAAGTAACCAACAAGCCAACAAACCAACAAACCAACATGCCAACAAACCAACAAACTAAGTAACCAACAAGCCAACAAGGCAAAAACCAACAAACCAACAAGCCAACAAGCCAACAAACCAACAAACCAACAAGCCAACAAACCAACAAGCCAACAAACCAACAAACCAACAAACCAACATGCCAACAAACCAACAAACTAAGTAACCAACAAGCCAACAAACCAACAAACCAACAAGCCAACAAACCAACAAACTAAGTAACCAACAAGCCAACAAACTAACAAACCAACAAGCCAACAAGCCAACAAACCAACAAACCAACAAGCCAACAAACCAACAAGCCAACAAACCAACAAACCAACAAACCAACATGCCAACAAACCAACAAACTAAGTAACCAACATGCCAACAAACCAACAAACTAAGTAACCAACAAGCCAACAAACCAACAAGCCAACAAACCAACAAACCAACAAACCAACATGCCAACAAACCAACAAACTAAGTAACCAACAAGCCAACAAACCAACAAACCAACAAGCCAACAAGCCAACAAACCAACAAACCAACAAACCAACAAGCCAACAAACCAACAAGCCAACAAACCAACAAACCAACAAACCAACATGCCAACAAACCAACAAACTAAGTAACCAACAAGCCAACAAACCAACAAACCAACAAGCCAACAAGCCAACAAACCAACAAACCAACAAACCAACATGCCAACAAACCAACAAACTAAGTAACCAACAAGCCAACAAACCAACAAACCAACATGCCAACAAACCAACAAACTAAGTAACCAACAAGCCAACAAGGCAAAAACCAACAAACCAACAAGCCAACAAGCCAACAAACCAACAAACCAACAAGCCAACAAACCAACAAGCCAACAAACCAACAAACCAACAAACCAACATGCCAACAAACCAACAAACTAAGTAACCAACAAGCCAACAAACCAACAAACCAACATGCCAACAAACCAACAAACTAAGTAACCAACAAGCCAACAAACCAACAAACCAACAAGCCAACAAGCCAACAAACCAACAAACCAACAAGACAACAAACCAACAAACCAACAAACCAACAAACCAACAAACCAACAAACCAACAAACCAACAAACCAACAAACCAACATGCCAACAAACCAACAAACTAAGTAACCAACAAGCCAACAAACCAACAAACCAACAAGCCAACAAGCCAACAAACCAACAAACCAACAAACCAACAAGCCAACAAACCAACAAGCCAACAAACCAACAAACCAACAAACCAACATGCCAACAAACCAACAAACCAACATGCCAACAAACCAACAAACTAAGTAACCAACAAGCCAACAAACCAACAAACCAACAAGCCAACAAGCCAACAAACCAACAAACCAACAAGACAACAAACCAACAAACCAACAAACCAACAAACCAACAAACCAACAAACCAACAAACCAACAAACCAACAAACCAACATGCCAACAAACCAACAAACTAAGTAACCAACAAGCCAACAAACCAACAAGCCAACAAACCAACAAACCAACAAACCAACATGCCAACAAACCAACAAACTAAGTAACCAACAAGCCAACAAACCAACAAACCAACAAGCCAACAAGCCAACAAACCAACAAACCAACAAGCCAACAAACCAACAAGCCAACAAACCAACAAACCAACAAACCAACATGCCAACAAACCAACAAACTAAGTAACCAACAAGCCAACAAACCAACAAACCAACAAGCCAACAAGCCAACAAACCAACAAACCAACAAACCAACAAGCCAACAAACCAACAAGCCAACAAACCAACAAACCAACAAACCAACAAGCCAACAAACCAACAAGCCAACAAACCAACAAACCAACAAACCAACAAACCAACAAACCAACAAACCAACAAACCAACAAGCCAACAAACCAACAAGCCAACAAACCAACAAGCCAACAAACCAACAAGCCAACAAACCAACAAACCAACAAACCAACATGCCAACAAACCAACAAACTAAGTAACCAACAAGCCAACAAACCAACAAACCAACAAGCCAACAAGCCAACAAACCAACAAACCAACAAGACAACAAACCAACAAACCAACAAACCAACAAACCAACAAACCAACAAACCAACAAACCAACAAACCAACAAACCAACATGCCAACAAACCAACAAACTAAGTAACCAACAAGCCAACAAACCAACAAGCCAACAAACCAACAAACCAACAAACCAACATGCCAACAAACCAACAAACTAAGTAACCAACAAGCCAACAAACCAACAAACCAACAAGCCAACAAACCAACATGCCAACAAACCAACAAACTAAGTAACCAACAAGCCAACAAACCAACAAACCAACAAGCCAACAAGCCAACAAACCAACAAACCAACAAACCAACAAGCCAACAAGCCAACAAACCAACAAACCAACAAACCAACAAGCCAACATGCCAACAAACCAACAAACTAAGTAACCAACAAGCCAACAAACCAACAAACCAACAAGCCAACAAGCCAACAAACCAACAAACTAAGTAACCAACAAGCCAACAAACCAACAAACCAACAAGCCAACAAGCCAACAAACCAACAAACCAACAAGACAACAAACCAACAAACCAACAAACCAACATGCCAACATGCCAACAAACCAACAAACTAAGTAACCAACAAGCCAACAAACCAACAAGCCAACAAACCAACAAACCAACAAACCAACATGCCAACAAACCAACAAACTAAGTAACCAACAAGCCAACAAACCAACAAACCAACAAGCCAACAAGCCAACAAACCAACAAACCAACAAACCAACAAGCCAACAAACCAACAAGCCAACAAACCAACAAACCAACAAACCAACATGCCAACAAACCAACAAACTAAGTAACCAACAAGCCAACAAACCAACAAACCAACAAGCCAACAAGCCAACAAACCAACAAACCAACAAACCAACATGCCAACAAACCAACAAACTAAGTAACCAACAAGCCAACAAACCAACAAACCAACATGCCAACAAACCAACAAACTAAGTAACCAACAAGCCAACAAACCAACAAGCCAACAAACCAACAAGCCAACAAACCAACAAACCAACAAACCAACAAGCCAACAAACCAACAAACCAACATGCCAACAAACCAACAAACTAAGTAACCAACAAGCCAACAAACCAACAAGCCAACAAACCAACAAACCAACAAACCAACATGCCAACAAACCAACAAACTAAGTAACCAACAAGCCAACAAACCAACAAACCAACAAGCCAACAAACCAACAAACCAACAAGCCAACAAGCCAACAAACCAACAAACCAACATGCCAACAAACCAACAAACTAAGTAACCAACAAGCCAACAAACCAACAAACCAACAAGCCAACAAGCCAACAAACCAACAAACCAACAAACCAACAAGCCAACAAACCAACAAGCCAACAAACCAACATGCCAACAAACCAACAAACTAAGTAACCAACAAGCCAACAAACCAACAAACCAACAAGCCAACAAGCCAACAAACCAACAAACCAACAAACCAACAAGCCAACAAACCAACAAGACAACAAACCAACAAACCAACAAACCAACAAACCAACAAACCAACAAACCAACAAACCAACAAGCCAACAAACCAACAAGCCAACAAACCAACAAACCAACAAACCAACATGCCAACAAACCAACAAACTAAGTAACCAACAAGCCAACAAACCAACAAACCAACAAGCCAACAAACCAACAAACCAACAAACCAACATGCCAACAAACCAACAAACTAAGTAACCAACAAGCCAACAAACCAACAAACCAACAAGCCAACAAGCCAACAAACCAACAAACCAACAAGCCAACAAACCAACAAGCCAACAAACCAACAAACCAACAAACCAACATGCCAACAAACCAACAAACTAAGTAACCAACAAGCCAACAAACCAACAAACCAACAAGCCAACAAGCCAACAAACCAACAAACCAACAAACCAACAAGCCAACAAACCAACAAGCCAACAAACCAACAAACCAACAAACCAACAAACCAACATGCCAACAAACCAACAAACTAAGTAACCAACAAGCCAACAAACCAACAAACCAACAAGCCAACAAGCCAACAAACCAACAAACCAACAAACCAACAAGCCAACAAACCAACAAGCCAACAAACCAACAAGACAACAAACCAACAAACCAACAAACCAACAAACCAACAAACCAACAAACCAACAAACCAACAAACCAACAAGCCAACAAACCAACAAGCCAACAAACCAACAAACCAACAAACCAACAAACCAACAAGCCAACAAACCAACAAGCCAACAAACCAACAAACCAACAAACCAACATGCCAACAAACCAACAAACCAACAAACCAACAAACCAACAAACCAACAAACCAACATGCCAACAAACCAACAAACCAACAAGCCAACAAGCCAACAAACCAACAAACCAACAAGCCAACAAGCCAACAAACCAACAAACCAACAAACCAACAAACCAACAAACCAACAAACCAACAAACCAACATGCCAACAAACCAACAAACTAAGTAACCAACAAGCCAACAAACCAACAAGCCAACAAACCAACAAACCAACAAACCAACATGCCAACAAACCAACAAACTAAGTAACCAACAAGCCAACAAACCAACAAGCCAACAAACCAACAAACCAACAAACCAACATGCCAACAAACCAACAAACTAAGTAACCAACAAGCCAACAAACCAACAAACTAAGTAACCAACAAGCCAACAAACCAACAAACCAACAAACCAACAAGCCAACAAACCAACAAGCCAACAAACCAACAAACCAACAAACCAACATGCCAACAAACCAACAAACTAAGTAACCAACAAGCCAACAAACCAACAAACCAACAAGCCAACAAACCAACAAACCAACAAGCCAACAAGCCAACAAACCAACAAACCAACAAGCCAACAAACCAACAAGCCAACAAACCAACAAACCAACAAACCAACATGCCAACAAACCAACAAACTAAGTAACCAACAAGCCAACAAACCAACAAACCAACAAGCCAACAAGCCAACAAACCAACAAACCAACAAACCAACAAGCCAACAAACCAACAAGCCAACAAACCAACAAACCAACAAACCAACATGCCAACAAACCAACAAACTAAGTAACCAACAAGCCAACAAACCAACAAACCAACAAGCCAACAAGCCAACAAACCAACAAACCAACATGCCAACAAACCAACAAACTAAGTAACCAACAAGCCAACAAACCAACAAACCAACAAACCAACAAACCAACAAACCAACATGCCAACAAACCAACAAACTAAGTAACCAACAAGCCAACAAACCAACAAACCAACAAGCCAACAAGCCAACAAACCAACAAACCAACAAACCAACAAGCCAACAAACCAACAAGCCAACAAACCAACAAACCAACAAACCAACATGCCAACAAACCAACAAACTAAGTAACCAACAAGCCAACAAACCAACAAACCAACAAGCCAACAAACCAACAAACCAACAAGCCAACAAGCCAACAAACCAACAAACCAACATGCCAACAAACCAACAAACTAAGTAACCAACAAGCCAACAAACCAACAAACCAACAAGCCAACAAGCCAACAAACCAACAAACCAACAAACCAACAAGCCAACAAACCAACAAGCCAACAAACCAACATGCCAACAAACCAACAAACTAAGTAACCAACAAGCCAACAAACCAACAAACCAACAAGCCAACAAGCCAACAAACCAACAAACCAACAAACCAACAAGCCAACAAACCAACAAGCCAACAAACCAACAAGACAACAAACCAACAAACCAACAAACCAACAAACCAACAAACCAACAAACCAACAAACCAACAAACCAACAAGCCAACAAACCAACAAGCCAACAAACCAACAAACCAACAAACCAACATGCCAACAAACCAACAAACTAAGTAACCAACAAGCCAACAAACCAACAAACCAACAAGCCAACAAACCAACAAACCAACAAACCAACATGCCAACAAACCAACAAACTAAGTAACCAACAAGCCAACAAACCAACAAACCAACAAGCCAACAAGCCAACAAACCAACAAACCAACAAGCCAACAAACCAACAAGCCAACAAACCAACAAACCAACAAACCAACATGCCAACAAACCAACAAACTAAGTAACCAACAAGCCAACAAACCAACAAACCAACAAGCCAACAAGCCAACAAACCAACAAACCAACAAACCAACAAGCCAACAAACCAACAAGCCAACAAACCAACAAACCAACAAACCAACAAACCAACATGCCAACAAACCAACAAACTAAGTAACCAACAAGCCAACAAACCAACAAACCAACAAGCCAACAAGCCAACAAACCAACAAACCAACAAACCAACAAGCCAACAAACCAACAAGCCAACAAACCAACAAGACAACAAACCAACAAACCAACAAACCAACAAACCAACAAACCAACAAACCAACAAACCAACAAACCAACAAGCCAACAAACCAACAAGCCAACAAACCAACAAACCAACAAACCAACAAACCAACAAGCCAACAAACCAACAAGCCAACAAACCAACAAACCAACAAACCAACATGCCAACAAACCAACAAACCAACAAACCAACAAACCAACAAACCAACAAACCAACATGCCAACAAACCAACAAACCAACAAGCCAACAAGCCAACAAACCAACAAACCAACAAGCCAACAAGCCAACAAACCAACAAACCAACAAACCAACAAACCAACAAACCAACAAACCAACAAACCAACATGCCAACAAACCAACAAACTAAGTAACCAACAAGCCAACAAACCAACAAGCCAACAAACCAACAAACCAACAAACCAACATGCCAACAAACCAACAAACTAAGTAACCAACAAGCCAACAAACCAACAAGCCAACAAACCAACAAACCAACAAGACAACAAACCAACAAACCAACAAACCAACAAACCAACAAACCAACAAACCAACAAACCAACAAACCAACAAACCAACATGCCAACAAACCAACAAACTAAGTAACCAACAAACCAACAAACCAACAAGCCAACAAACCAACAAACCAACAAACCAACATGCCAACAAACCAACAAACTAAGTAACCAACAAGCCAACAAACCAACAAACCAACAAGCCAACAAACCAACAAACCAACAAACCAACATGCCAACAAACCAACAAACTAAGTAACCAACAAGCCAACAAACCAACAAACCAACAAGCCAACAAGCCAACAAACCAACAAACCAACAAACCAACAAGCCAACAAACCAACAAGCCAACAAACCAACAAGACAACAAACCAACAAACCAACAAACCAACAAACCAACAAACCAACAAACCAACAAACCAACAAACCAACAAGCCAACAAACCAACAAACCAACAAACCAACATGCCAACAAACCAACAAACTAAGTAACCAACAAGCCAACAAACCAACAAACCAACAAGCCAACAAGCCAACAAACCAACAAACCAACAAACCAACAAGCCAACAAACCAACAAGCCAACAAACCAACAAGACAACAAACCAACAAACCAACAAACCAACAAACCAACAAACCAACAAACCAACAAACCAACAAACCAACAAGCCAACAAACCAACAAGCCAACAAACCAACAAACCAACAAACCAACAAACCAACAAGCCAACAAACCAACAAGCCAACAAACCAACAAACCAACAAACCAACATGCCAACAAACCAACAAACCAACAAACCAACAAACCAACAAACCAACAAACCAACATGCCAACAAACCAACAAACTAAGTAACCAACAAGCCAACAAACCAACAAACCAACAAGCCAACAAGCCAACAAACCAACAAACCAACAAACCAACAAACCAACAAGCCAACAAACCAACAAGCCAACAAACCAACAAACCAACAAACCAACATGCCAACAAACCAACAAACTAAGTAACCAACAAGCCAACAAACCAACAAACCAACAAGCCAACAAGCCAACAAACCAACAAACCAACAAGCCAACAAACCAACAAGCCAACAAACCAACAAACCAACAAACCAACATGCCAACAAACCAACAAACTAAGTAACCAACAAGCCAACAAACCAACAAACCAACAAACCAACATGCCAACAAACCAACAAACCAACAAGCCAACAAACCAACAAGCCAACAAACCAACAAACCAACAAACCAACATGCCAACAAACCAACAAACCAACAAACCAACAAACCAACAAACCAACAAGCCAACAAACCAACAAGCCAACAAACCAACAAACCAACAAGCCAACAAACCAACAAGCCAACAAACCAACAAACCAACAAACCAACATGCCAACAAACCAACAAACTAAGTAACCAACAAGCCAACAAACCAACAAACCAACAAGCCAACAAGCCAACAAACCAACAAACCAACAAACCAACAAGCCAACAAACCAACAAGCCAACAAACCAACAAACCAACAAACCAACATGCCAACAAACCAACAAACTAAGTAACCAACAAGCCAACAAACCAACAAACCAACAAGCCAACAAGCCAACAAACCAACAAACCAACAAGACAACAAACCAACAAACCAACAAACCAACATGCCAACATGCCAACAAACCAACAAACTAAGTAACCAACAAGCCAACAAACCAACAAGCCAACAAACCAACAAACCAACAAACCAACATGCCAACAAACCAACAAACTAAGTAACCAACAAGCCAACAAACCAACAAACCAACAAGCCAACAAGCCAACAAACCAACAAACCAACAAACCAACAAGCCAACAAACCAACAAGCCAACAAACCAACAAACCAACAAACCAACATGCCAACAAACCAACAAACTAAGTAACCAACAAGCCAACAAACCAACAAACCAACAAGCCAACAAGCCAACAAACCAACAAACCAACAAACCAACATGCCAACAAACCAACAAACTAAGTAACCAACAAGCCAACAAACCAACAAACCAACATGCCAACAAACCAACAAACTAAGTAACCAACAAGCCAACAAGGCAAAAACCAACAAACCAACAAGCCAACAAGCCAACAAACCAACAAACCAACAAGCCAACAAACCAACAAGCCAACAAACCAACAAACCAACAAACCAACATGCCAACAAACCAACAAACTAAGTAACCAACAAGCCAACAAACCAACAAACCAACAAGCCAACAAACCAACAAACCAACAAGCCAACAAGCCAACAAACCAACAAACCAACAAACCAACAAGCCAACAAACCAACAAGCCAACAAACCAACAACCCAACAAACCAACATGCCAACAAACCAACAAACTAAGTAACCAACAAGCCAACAAACCAACAAACCAACAAGCCAACAAGCCAACAAACCAACAAACCAACAAACCAACAAGCCAACAAACCAACAAGCCAACAAACCAACAAACCAACAAACCAACATGCCAACAAACCAACAAACTAAGTAACCAACAAGCCAACAAACCAACAAACCAACAAACCAACAAGCCAACAAACCAACAAGCCAACAAACCAACAAACCAACAAACCAACATGCCAACAAACCAACAAACTAAGTAACCAACAAACCAACAAGCCAACAAGCCAACAAACCAACAAACCAACAAGCCAACAAGCCAACAAACCAACAAGCCAACAAACCAACAAACCAACAAACCAACAAACCAACAAGCCAACAAACCAACAAGCCAACAAACCAACAAACCAACAAACCAACATGCCAACAAGCCAACAAACCAACAAACCAACAAACCAACAAGCCAACAAACCAACAAGCCAACAAACCAACAAACCAACAAACCAACAAGCCAACAAACCAACAAGCCAACAAACCAACAAACCAACATGCCAACAAACCAACAAACTAAGTAACCAACAAGCCAACAAACCAACAAACCAACATGCCAACAAACCAACAAACTAAGTAACCAACAAGCCAACAAGGCAAAAACCAACAAACCAACAAGCCAACAAGCCAACAAACCAACAAACCAACAAGCCAACAAACCAACAAGCCAACAAACCAACAAACCAACAAACCAACATGCCAACAAACCAACAAACTAAGTAACCAACAAGCCAACAAACCAACAAACCAACAAGCCAACAAGCCAACAAACCAACAAACCAACAAGCCAACAAGCCAACAAACCAACAAACCAACAAGACAACAAACCAACAAACCAACAAACCAACAAACCAACAAACCAACAAACCAACAAACCAACAAACCAACAAACCAACAAACCAACAAACTAAGTAACCAACAAGCCAACAAACCAACAAACCAACAAACCAACATGCCAACAAACCAACAAACTAAGTAACCAACAAGCCAACAAACCAACAAACCAACAAGCCAACAAGCCAACAAACCAACAAACCAACATGCCAACAAACCAACAAACTAAGTAACCAACAAGCCAACAAACCAACAAGCCAACAAACCAACAAACCAACAAACCAACATGCCAACAAACCAACAAACTAAGTAACCAACAAGCCAACAAACCAACAAACCAACAAGCCAACAAGCCAACAAACCAACAAACCAACAAACCAACAAGCCAACAAACCAACAAGCCAACAAACCAACAAACCAACAAACCAACATGCCAACAAACCAACAAACTAAGTAACCAACAAGCCAACAAACCAACAAACCAACAAGCCAACAAGCCAACAAACCAACAAACCAACAAACCAACAAGCCAACAAACCAACAAACCAACATGCCAACAAACCAACAAACTAAGTAACCAACAAGCCAACAAACCAACAAGCCAACAAACCAACAAACCAACAAACCAACATGCCAACAAACCAACAAACTAAGTAACCAACAAGCCAACAAACCAACAAACCAACAAGACAACAAACCAACAAACCAACAAACCAACAAACCAACATGCCAACAAACCAACAAACTAAGTAACCAACAAGCCAACAAACCAACAAACCAACAAGCCAACAAGCCAACAAACCAACAAACCAACAAACCAACAAGCCAACAAACCAACAAGCCAACAAACCAACAAACCAACAAACCAACAAGCCAACAAACCAACAAGCCAACAAACCAACAAACCAACAAACCAACATGCCAACAAACCAACAAACTAAGTAACCAACAAGCCAACAAACCAACAAACCAACAAGCCAACAAGCCAACAAACCAACAAACCAACAAACCAACATGCCAACAAACCAACAAACTAAGTAACCAACAAGCCAACAAACCAACAAACCAACAAGCCAACAAGCCAACAAACCAACAAACCAACAAGACAACAAACCAACAAACCAACAAACCAACAAACCAACAAACCAACAAACCAACAAACCAACAAACCAACAAGCCAACAAACCAACAAGCCAACAAACCAACAAGCCAACAAACCAACAAGCCAACAAACCAACAAACCAACAAACCAACATGCCAACAAACCAACAAACTAAGTAACCAACAAGCCAACAAACCAACAAACCAACAAGCCAACAAGCCAACAAACCAACAAACCAACAAGACAACAAACCAACAAACCAACAAACCAACAAACCAACAAACCAACAAACCAACAAACCAACAAACCAACAAACCAACAAACCAACATGCCAACAAACCAACAAGCCAACAAACCAACAAGCCAACAAACCAACAAACCAACAAACCAACATGCCAACAAACCAACAAGCCAACAAACCAACAAACCAACAAACCAACATGCCAACAAACCAACAAACCAACATGCCAACAAACCAACAAACTAAGTAACCAACAAGCCAACAAACCAACAAACCAACAAGCCAACAAGCCAACAAACCAACAAACCAACAAGACAACAAACCAACAAACCAACAAACCAACAAACCAACAAACCAACAAACCAACAAACCAACAAACCAACAAACCAACATGCCAACAAACCAACAAACTAAGTAACCAACAAGCCAACAAACCAACAAGCCAACAAACCAACAAACCAACAAACCAACATGCCAACAAACCAACAAACTAAGTAACCAACAAGCCAACAAACCAACAAACCAACAAGCCAACAAACCAACAAACCAACAAACCAACATGCCAACAAACCAACAAACTAAGTAACCAACAAGCCAACAAACCAACAAACCAACAAGCCAACAAGCCAACAAACCAACAAACCAACAAACCAACAAGCCAACAAACCAACAAGCCAACAAACCAACAAGACAACAAACCAACAAACCAACAAACCAACAAACCAACAAACCAACAAACCAACAAACCAACAAACCAACAAGCCAACAAACCAACAAGCCAACAAACCAACATGCCAACAAACCAACAAACTAAGTAACCAACAAGCCAACAAACCAACAAACCAACAAGCCAACAAGCCAACAAACCAACAAACCAACAAACCAACAAGCCAACAAACCAACAAGCCAACAAACCAACAAGACAACAAACCAACAAACCAACAAACCAACAAACCAACAAACCAACAAACCAACAAACCAACAAACCAACAAGCCAACAAACCAACAAGCCAACAAACCAACAAGCCAACAAACCAACAAGACAACAAACCAACAAACCAACAAACCAACAAACCAACAAACCAACAAACCAACAAACCAACAAACCAACAAGCCAACAAACCAACAAACCAACAAACCAACATGCCAACAAACCAACAAACTAAGTAACCAACAAGCCAACAAACCAACAAACCAACAAGCCAACAAGCCAACAAACCAACAAACCAACAAACCAACAAGCCAACAAACCAACAAGCCAACAAACCAACAAGACAACAAACCAACAAACCAACAAACCAACAAACCAACAAACCAACAAACCAACAAACCAACAAACCAACAAGCCAACAAACCAACAAACCAACAAGCCAACAAGCCAACAAACCAACAAACCAACAAGCCAACAAACCAACAAGCCAACAAACCAACAAACCAACAAACCAACATGCCAACAAACCAACAAACCAACAAACCAACAAACCAACAAACCAACAAACCAACATGCCAACAAACCAACAAACTAAGTAACCAACAAGCCAACAAACCAACAAACCAACAAGCCAACAAGCCAACAAACCAACAAACCAACAAACCAACAAACCAACAAGCCAACAAACCAACAAGCCAACAAACCAACAAACCAACAAACCAACATGCCAACAAACCAACAAACTAAGTAACCAACAAGCCAACAAACCAACAAACCAACAAGCCAACAAGCCAACAAACCAACAAACCAACAAGCCAACAAACCAACAAGCCAACAAACCAACAAACCAACAAACCAACATGCCAACAAACCAACAAACTAAGTAACCAACAAGCCAACAAACCAACAAACCAACAAACCAACATGCCAACAAACCAACAAACCAACAAGCCAACAAACCAACAAGCCAACAAACCAACAAACCAACAAACCAACATGCCAACAAACCAACAAACCAACAAACCAACAAACCAACAAACCAACAAACCAACAAGCCAACAAACCAACAAACCAACAAACCAACATGCCAACAAACCAACAAACCAACAAACCAACAAACCAACAAACCAACAAACCAACAAACCAACAAACCAACAAACCAACAAGCCAACAAACCAACAAGCCAACAAACCAACAAACCAACAAACCAACATGCCAACAAACCAACAAACTAAGTAACCAACAAGCCAACAAACCAACAAACCAACAAACCAACAAGCCAACAAACCAACAAACCAACAAGCCAACAAACCAACAAACCAACAAGCCAACAAACCAACAAGCCAACAAACCAACAAACCAACAAACCAACATGCCAACAAACCAACAAACTAAGTAACCAACAAGCCAACAAACCAACAAGCCAACAAACCAACAAGCCAACAAACCAACAAACCAACAAACCAACAAGCCAACAAACCAACAAACCAACATGCCAACAAACCAACAAACTAAGTAACCAACAAGCCAACAAACCAACAAGCCAACAAACCAACAAACCAACAAACCAACATGCCAACAAACCAACAAACTAAGTAACCAACAAGCCAACAAACCAACAAGCCAACAAACCAACAAACCAACAAACCAACATGCCAACAAACCAACAAACTAAGTAACCAACAAGCCAACAAACCAACAAACCAACAAGCCAACAAACCAACAAACCAACAAACCAACAAGCCAACAAACCAACAAGCCAACAAACCAACAAACCAACAAACCAACATGCCAACAAACCAACAAACTAAGTAACCAACAAGCCAACAAACCAACAAACCAACAAGCCAACAAGCCAACAAACCAACAAACCAACAAGACAACAAACCAACAAACCAACAAACCAACAAGCCAACAAACCAACAAACCAACAAACCAACAAGCCAACAAACCAACAAGCCAACAAACCAACAAACCAACAAACCAACAAACCAACAAACCAACAAACCAACAAACCAACAAGCCAACAAACCAACAAGCCAACAAACCAACAAGCCAACAAACCAACAAGCCAACAAACCAACAAACCAACAAACCAACATGCCAACAAACCAACAAACTAAGTAACCAACAAGCCAACAAACCAACAAACCAACAAGCCAACAAGCCAACAAACCAACAAACCAACAAGACAACAAACCAACAAACCAACAAACCAACAAACCAACAAACCAACAAACCAACAAACCAACAAACCAACAAACCAACATGCCAACAAACCAACAAGCCAACAAACCAACAAGCCAACAAACCAACAAACCAACAAACCAACATGCCAACAAACCAACAAGCCAACAAACCAACAAACCAACAAACCAACATGCCAACAAACCAACAAACCAACATGCCAACAAACCAACAAACTAAGTAACCAACAAGCCAACAAACCAACAAACCAACAAGCCAACAAGCCAACAAACCAACAAACCAACAAGACAACAAACCAACAAACCAACAAACCAACAAACCAACAAACCAACAAACCAACAAACCAACAAACCAACAAACCAACATGCCAACAAACCAACAAACTAAGTAACCAACAAGCCAACAAACCAACAAGCCAACAAACCAACAAACCAACAAACCAACATGCCAACAAACCAACAAACTAAGTAACCAACAAGCCAACAAACCAACAAACCAACAAGCCAACAAACCAACAAACCAACAAACCAACATGCCAACAAACCAACAAACTAAGTAACCAACAAGCCAACAAACCAACAAACCAACAAGCCAACAAGCCAACAAACCAACAAACCAACAAACCAACAAGCCAACAAACCAACAAGCCAACAAACCAACAAGACAACAAACCAACAAACCAACAAACCAACAAACCAACAAACCAACAAACCAACAAACCAACAAACCAACAAGCCAACAAACCAACAAACCAACAAACCAACATGCCAACAAACCAACAAACTAAGTAACCAACAAGCCAACAAACCAACAAACCAACAAGCCAACAAGCCAACAAACCAACAAACCAACAAACCAACAAGCCAACAAACCAACAAGCCAACAAACCAACAAGACAACAAACCAACAAACCAACAAACCAACAAACCAACAAACCAACAAACCAACAAACCAACAAACCAACAAGCCAACAAACCAACAAGCCAACAAACCAACAAACCAACAAACCAACATGCCAACAAACCAACAAACTAAGTAACCAACAAGCCAACAAACCAACAAACCAACAAGCCAACAAGCCAACAAACCAACAAACCAACAAACCAACAAGCCAACAAACCAACAAGCCAACAAACCAACAAACCAACAAACCAACAAGCCAACAAACCAACAAGCCAACAAACCAACAAACCAACAAACCAACATGCCAACAAACCAACAAACCAACATGCCAACAAACCAACAAACTAAGTAACCAACAAGCCAACAAACCAACAAACCAACAAGCCAACAAGCCAACAAACCAACAAACCAACAAGACAACAAACCAACAAACCAACAAACCAACAAACCAACAAACCAACAAACCAACAAACCAACAAACCAACAAACCAACATGCCAACAAACCAACAAACTAAGTAACCAACAAGCCAACAAACCAACAAGCCAACAAACCAACAAACCAACAAACCAACATGCCAACAAACCAACAAACTAAGTAACCAACAAGCCAACAAACCAACAAACCAACAAGCCAACAAGCCAACAAACCAACAAACCAACAAGCCAACAAACCAACAAGCCAACAAACCAACAAACCAACAAACCAACATGCCAACAAACCAACAAACTAAGTAACCAACAAGCCAACAAACCAACAAACCAACAAGCCAACAAGCCAACAAACCAACAAACCAACAAACCAACAAGCCAACAAACCAACAAGCCAACAAACCAACAAACCAACAAACCAACAAGCCAACAAACCAACAAGCCAACAAACCAACAAACCAACAAACCAACAAACCAACAAACCAACAAACCAACAAACTAAGTAACCAACAAGCCAACAAACCAACAAACCAACAAGCCAACAAACCAACAAACCAACAAGCCAACAAGCCAACAAACCAACAAACCAACAAGCCAACAAACCAACAAGCCAACAAACCAACAAACCAACAAACCAACATGCCAACAAACCAACAAACTAAGTAACCAACAAGCCAACAAACCAACAAACCAACAAGCCAACAAGCCAACAAACCAACAAACCAACAAACCAACAAGCCAACAAACCAACAAGCCAACAAACCAACAAGACAACAAACCAACAAACCAACAAACCAACAAACCAACAAACCAACAAACCAACAAACCAACAAACCAACAAACCAACATGCCAACAAACCAACAAACTAAGTAACCAACAAGCCAACAAACCAACAAACCAACAAGCCAACAAGCCAACAAACCAACAAACCAACAAGACAACAAACCAACAAACCAACAAACCAACAAACCAACAAGCCAACAAACCAACAAACCAACAAACCAACATGCCAACAAACCAACAAACTAAGTAACCAACAAGCCAACAAACCAACAAACCAACAAGCCAACAAGCCAACAAACCAACAAACCAACAAACCAACAAACCAACATGCCAACAAACCAACAAACTAAGTAACCAACAAGCCAACAAACCAACAAACCAACAAGCCAACAAGCCAACAAACCAACAAACCAACAAGACAACAAACCAACAAACCAACAAACCAACAAACCAACAAACCAACAAACCAACAAACCAACAAACCAACAAACCAACATGCCAACAAACCAACAAACTAAGTAACCAACAAGCCAACAAACCAACAAACCAACAAGCCAACAAGCCAACAAACCAACAAACCAACAAACCAACAAGCCAACAAACCAACAAGCCAACAAACCAACAAACCAACATGCCAACAAACCAACAAACTAAGTAACCAACAAGCCAACAAACCAACAAACCAACAAACCAACATGCCAACAAACCAACAAACTAAGTAACCAACAAGCCAACAAACCAACAAACCAACAAACCAACAAGCCAACAAACCAACAAGCCAACAAACCAACAAGCCAACAAACCAACAAACCAACAAACCAACATGCCAACAAACCAACAAACTAAGTAACCAACAAGCCAACAAACCAACAAACCAACAAGCCAACAAGCCAACAAACCAACAAACCAACAAACCAACAAACCAACATGCCAACAAACCAACAAACTAAGTAACCAACAAGCCAACAAACCAACAAACCAACAAGCCAACAAGCCAACAAACCAACAAACCAACAAGACAACAAACCAACAAACCAACAAACCAACAAACCAACAAACCAACAAACCAACAAACCAACAAACCAACAAACCAACATGCCAACAAACCAACAAACTAAGTAACCAACAAGCCAACAAACCAACAAACCAACAAGCCAACAAGCCAACAAACCAACAAACCAACAAACCAACAAGCCAACAAACCAACAAGCCAACAAACCAACAAACCAACAAACCAACATGCCAACAAACCAACAAACCAACATGCCAACAAACCAACAAACTAAGTAACCAACAAGCCAACAAACCAACAAACCAACAAGCCAACAAGCCAACAAACCAACAAACCAACAAGACAACAAACCAACAAACCAACAAACCAACAAACCAACAAACCAACAAACCAACAAACCAACAAACCAACAAACCAACATGCCAACAAACCAACAAACTAAGTAACCAACAAGCCAACAAACCAACAAGCCAACAAACCAACAAACCAACAAACCAACATGCCAACAAACCAACAAACTAAGTAACCAACAAGCCAACAAACCAACAAACCAACAAGCCAACAAGCCAACAAGCCAACAAGCCAACAAACCAACAAACCAACAAGACAACAAACCAACAAACCAACAAACCAACAAACCAACAAACCAACAAACCAACAAACCAACAAACCAACAAACCAACATGCCAACAAACCAACAAACTAAGTAACCAACAAGCCAACAAACCAACAAACCAACAAGCCAACAAGCCAACAAACCAACAAACCAACAAACCAACAAGCCAACAAACCAACAAGCCAACAAACCAACAAACCAACAAACCAACATGCCAACAAACCAACAAACCAACATGCCAACAAACCAACAAACTAAGTAACCAACAAGCCAACAAACCAACAAACCAACAAGCCAACAAGCCAACAAACCAACAAACCAACAAGACAACAAACCAACAAACCAACAAACCAACAAACCAACAAACCAACAAACCAACAAACCAACAAACCAACAAACCAACATGCCAACAAACCAACAAACTAAGTAACCAACAAGCCAACAAACCAACAAGCCAACAAACCAACAAACCAACAAACCAACATGCCAACAAACCAACAAACTAAGTAACCAACAAGCCAACAAACCAACAAACCAACAAGCCAACAAGCCAACAAACCAACAAACCAACAAGCCAACAAACCAACAAGCCAACAAACCAACAAACCAACAAACCAACATGCCAACAAACCAACAAACTAAGTAACCAACAAGCCAACAAACCAACAAACCAACAAGCCAACAAGCCAACAAACCAACAAACCAACAAACCAACAAGCCAACAAACCAACAAGCCAACAAACCAACAAACCAACAAACCAACAAGCCAACAAACCAACAAGCCAACAAACCAACAAACCAACAAACCAACAAACCAACAAACCAACAAACCAACAAACTAAGTAACCAACAAGCCAACAAACCAACAAACCAACAAGCCAACAAACCAACAAACCAACAAGCCAACAAGCCAACAAACCAACAAACCAACAAGCCAACAAACCAACAAGCCAACAAACCAACAAACCAACAAACCAACAAACCAACAAACTAAGTAACCAACAAGCCAACAAACCAACAAACCAACAAGCCAACAAACCAACAAACCAACAAGCCAACAAGCCAACAAACCAACAAACCAACAAGCCAACAAGCCAACAAGCCAACAAACCAACAAGCCAACAAACCAACAAACCAACAAACCAACATGCCAACAAACCAACAAACTAAGTAACCAACAAGCCAACAAACTAAGTAACCAACAAGCCAACAAACCAACAAACCAACAAGCCAACAAGCCAACAAACCAACAAACCAACAAACCAACAAGCCAACAAACCAACAAGCCAACAAACCAACAAACCAACAAACCAACATGCCAACAAACCAACAAACTAAGTAACCAACAAGCCAACAAACCAACAAACCAACAAGCCAACAAGCCAACAAACCAACAAACCAACAAGACAACAAACCAACAAACCAACAAACCAACATGCCAACAAACCAACAAACTAAGTAACCAACAAGCCAACAAACCAACAAACCAACAAGACAACAAACCAACAAACCAACAAACCAACAAACCAACAAACCAACAAACCAACAAACCAACAAACCAACAAACCAACAAGCCAACAAGCCAACAAACCAACAAACTAAGTAACCAACAAGCCAACAAACCAACAAGACAACAAACCAACAAACCAACAAACCAACAAACCAACAAACCAACAAACCAACAAACCAACAAACCAACAAACCAACATGCCAACAAACCAACAAACTAAGTAACCAACAAGCCAACAAACCAACAAGCCAACAAACCAACAAACCAACAAACCAACATGCCAACAAACCAACAAACTAAGTAACCAACAAGCCAACAAACCAACAAACCAACAAGCCAACAAGCCAACAAACCAACAAACCAACAAGCCAACAAACCAACAAGCCAACAAACCAACAAACCAACAAACCAACATGCCAACAAACCAACAAACTAAGTAACCAACAAGCCAACAAACCAACAAACCAACAAGCCAACAAGCCAACAAACCAACAAACCAACAAACCAACAAGCCAACAAACCAACAAGCCAACAAACCAACAAACCAACAAACCAACAAGCCAACAAACCAACAAGCCAACAAACCAACAAACCAACAAACCAACAAACCAACAAACCAACAAACCAACAAACCAACAAACTAAGTAACCAACAAGCCAACAAACCAACAAACCAACAAGCCAACAAACCAACAAACCAACAAGCCAACAAGCCAACAAACCAACAAACCAACAAGCCAACAAACCAACAAGCCAACAAACCAACAAACCAACAAACCAACATGCCAACAAACCAACAAACTAAGTAACCAACAAGCCAACAAACCAACAAACCAACAAACCAACATGCCAACAAACCAACAAACTAAGTAACCAACAAGCCAACAAACCAACAAACCAACAAACCAACAAGCCAACAAACCAACAAGCCAACAAACCAACAAGCCAACAAACCAACAAACCAACAAACCAACATGCCAACAAACCAACAAACTAAGTAACCAACAAGCCAACAAACCAACAAACCAACAAGCCAACAAGCCAACAAACCAACAAACCAACAAACCAACAAACCAACATGCCAACAAACCAACAAACTAAGTAACCAACAAGCCAACAAACCAACAAACCAACAAGCCAACAAGCCAACAAACCAACAAACCAACAAGACAACAAACCAACAAACCAACAAACCAACAAACCAACAAACCAACAAACCAACAAACCAACAAACCAACAAACCAACATGCCAACAAACCAACAAACTAAGTAACCAACAAGCCAACAAACCAACAAACCAACAAGCCAACAAGCCAACAAACCAACAAACCAACAAACCAACAAGCCAACAAACCAACAAGCCAACAAACCAACAAACCAACAAACCAACATGCCAACAAACCAACAAACCAACATGCCAACAAACCAACAAACTAAGTAACCAACAAGCCAACAAACCAACAAACCAACAAGCCAACAAGCCAACAAACCAACAAACCAACAAGACAACAAACCAACAAACCAACAAACCAACAAACCAACAAACCAACAAACCAACAAACCAACAAACCAACAAACCAACATGCCAACAAACCAACAAACTAAGTAACCAACAAGCCAACAAACCAACAAGCCAACAAACCAACAAACCAACAAACCAACATGCCAACAAACCAACAAACTAAGTAACCAACAAGCCAACAAACCAACAAACCAACAAGCCAACAAGCCAACAAACCAACAAACCAACAAGCCAACAAACCAACAAGCCAACAAACCAACAAACCAACAAACCAACATGCCAACAAACCAACAAACTAAGTAACCAACAAGCCAACAAACCAACAAACCAACAAGCCAACAAGCCAACAAACCAACAAACCAACAAACCAACAAGCCAACAAACCAACAAGCCAACAAACCAACAAACCAACAAACCAACAAGCCAACAAACCAACAAGCCAACAAACCAACAAACCAACAAACCAACAAACCAACAAACCAACAAACCAACAAACTAAGTAACCAACAAGCCAACAAACCAACAAACCAACAAGCCAACAAGCCAACAAACCAACAAACCAACAAGCCAACAAACCAACAAGCCAACAAACCAACAAACCAACAAACCAACATGCCAACAAACCAACAAACTAAGTAACCAACAAGCCAACAAACCAACAAACCAACAAGCCAACAAGCCAACAAACCAACAAACCAACAAACCAACAAGCCAACAAACCAACAAGCCAACAAACCAACAAACCAACAAACCAACATGCCAACAAACCAACAAACTAAGTAACCAACAAGCCAACAAACCAACAAACCAACAAGCCAACAAACCAACAAACCAACAAGCCAACAAGCCAACAAACCAACAAACCAACATGCCAACAAACCAACAAACTAAGTAACCAACAAGCCAACAAACCAACAAACCAACAAGCCAACAAGCCAACAAACCAACAAACCAACAAACCAACAAGCCAACAAACCAACAAACCAACAAACCAACAAACCAACAAACCAACAAACTAAGTAACCAACAAGCCAACAAACCAACAAACCAACAAGCCAACAAACCAACAAACCAACAAGCCAACAAGCCAACAAACCAACAAACCAACAAGCCAACAAGCCAACAAACCAACAAACCAACAAACCAACAAGCCAACAAGCCAACAAGCCAACAAACCAACAAACCAACAAACCAACAAGCCAACAAACCAACAAGCCAACAAACCAACAAACCAACAAACCAACATGCCAACAAACCAACAAACTAAGTAACCAACAAGCCAACAAACCAACAAACCAACAAGCCAACAAACCAACAAACCAACAAACCAACATGCCAACAAACCAACAAACTAAGTAACCAACAAGCCAACAAACCAACAAACCAACAAGCCAACAAGCCAACAAACCAACAAACCAACAAGCCAACAAACCAACAAGCCAACAAACCAACAAACCAACAAACCAACATGCCAACAAACCAACAAACTAAGTAACCAACAAGCCAACAAACCAACAAACCAACAAGCCAACAAGCCAACAAACCAACAAACCAACAAACCAACAAGCCAACAAACCAACAAGCCAACAAACCAACAAACCAACAAACCAACATGCCAACAAACCAACAAACTAAGTAACCAACAAGCCAACAAACCAACAAACCAACAAGCCAACAAACCAACAAACCAACAAGCCAACAAGCCAACAAACCAACAAACCAACAAGACAACAAACCAACAAACCAACAAACCAACAAACCAACAAACCAACAAACCAACAAACCAACAAACCAACAAACCAACATGCCAACAAACCAACAAACTAAGTAACCAACAAGCCAACAAACCAACAAACCAACAAGCCAACAAGCCAACAAACCAACAAACCAACAAACCAACAAGCCAACAAACCAACAAGCCAACAAACCAACAAACCAACAAACCAACATGCCAACAAACCAACAAACCAACATGCCAACAAACCAACAAACTAAGTAACCAACAAGCCAACAAACCAACAAACCAACAAGCCAACAAGCCAACAAACCAACAAACCAACAAGACAACAAACCAACAAACCAACAAACCAACAAACCAACAAACCAACAAACCAACAAACCAACAAACCAACAAACCAACATGCCAACAAACCAACAAACTAAGTAACCAACAAGCCAACAAACCAACAAGCCAACAAACCAACAAACCAACAAACCAACATGCCAACAAACCAACAAACTAAGTAACCAACAAGCCAACAAACCAACAAACCAACAAACCAACAAACCAACAAGCCAACAAACCAACAAGCCAACAAACCAACAAGACAACAAACCAACAAACCAACAAACCAACAAACCAACAAACCAACATGCCAACAAACCAACAAGCCAACAAACCAACAAACCAACAAACCAACATGCCAACAAACCAACAAACTAAGTAACCAACAAGCCAACAAACCAACAAACCAACAAGCCAACAAGCCAACAAACCAACAAACCAACAAACCAACAAGCCAACAAACCAACAAGCCAACAAACCAACAAGCCAACAAACCAACAAACCAACAAACCAACATGCCAACAAACCAACAAACTAAGTAACCAACAAGCCAACAAGCCAACAAACCAACAAACCAACAAACCAACAAACCAACAAACCAACAAGCCAACAAACCAACAAGCCAACAAACCAACAAACCAACAAACCAACATGCCAACAAACCAACAAACTAAGTAACCAACAAGCCAACAAACCAACAAACCAACAAGCCAACAAGCCAACAAACCAACAAACCAACAAACCAACAAGCCAACAAACCAACAAGCCAACAAACCAACAAGACAACAAACCAACAAACCAACATGCCAACAAACCAACAAACCAACATGCCAACAAACCAACAAACTAAGTAACCAACAAGCCAACAAACCAACAAACCAACAAGCCAACAAGCCAACAAACCAACAAACCAACAAGACAACAAACCAACAAACCAACAAACCAACAAACCAACAAACCAACAAACCAACAAACCAACAAACCAACAAACCAACATGCCAACAAACCAACAAACTAAGTAACCAACAAGCCAACAAACCAACAAGCCAACAAACCAACAAACCAACAAACCAACAAACCAACAAACCAACAAGCCAACAAACCAACAAACCAACAAACCAACAAACCAACAAACCAACAAACTAAGTAACCAACAAGCCAACAAACCAACAAACCAACAAGCCAACAAACCAACAAACCAACAAGCCAACAAGCCAACAAACCAACAAACCAACAAGCCAACAAGCCAACAAACCAACAAACCAACAAACCAACAAGCCAACAAGCCAACAAGCCAACAAACCAACAAACCAACAAACCAACAAGCCAACAAACCAACAAGCCAACAAACCAACAAACCAACAAACCAACATGCCAACAAACCAACAAACTAAGTAACCAACAAGCCAACAAACCAACAAACCAACAAGCCAACAAGCCAACAAACCAACAAACCAACATGCCAACAAACCAACAAACTAAGTAACCAACAAGCCAACAAACCAACAAACCAACAAGCCAACAAGCCAACAAACCAACAAACCAACAAGCCAACAAACCAACAAGCCAACAAACCAACAAACCAACAAACCAACATGCCAACAAACCAACAAACTAAGTAACCAACAAGCCAACAAACCAACAAACCAACAAGCCAACAAGCCAACAAACCAACAAACCAACAAACCAACAAGCCAACAAACCAACAAGCCAACAAACCAACAAACCAACAAACCAACATGCCAACAAACCAACAAACTAAGTAACCAACAAGCCAACAAACCAACAAACCAACATGCCAACAAACCAACAAACTAAGTAACCAACAAGCCAACAAACCAACAAACCAACATGCCAACAAACCAACAAACTAAGTAACCAACAAGCCAACAAACCAACAAACCAACAAGCCAACAAGCCAACAAACCAACAAACCAACAAACCAACAAGCCAACAAACCAACAAACCAACAAACCAACAAACCAACAAACCAACAAACTAAGTAACCAACAAGCCAACAAACCAACAAACCAACAAGCCAACAAACCAACAAACCAACAAGCCAACAAGCCAACAAACCAACAAACCAACAAGCCAACAAGCCAACAAACCAACAAACCAACAAACCAACAAGCCAACAAGCCAACAAGCCAACAAACCAACAAACCAAC